>JABFPM010000023.1:0-52906 GCA_022817325.1 Idris sp. 1 HC-2018
ATATGAAAGAACTACTTGAGTGGCTTCTAAATTAAATTACTAAATTATTCATAAAATATTCTGATAAATTTATATAAAATTGTTATTTATTTTTTATTTTTTCAATTTTTTGGCATAATACATTTTTTAACTAAACTCGGAAAGTATAAGCACAATTGATATTATTATCCAATATCATTTAATTTTGTAATTTTAAACTGAATTTCATTTCTAACTATAATTTAAACGTTCAAGTTACATAAGTCGCATTTGTCAGATAATTTTTTTCTTATATAATCAGCAAAGTTTAATTGTAATCAATATTTCAAAAATAAACTTTTCTTTAATTTTCTTACTTCAGCTGCAACATTTTTACAAATACCCTTAATTTTTCCTTTTTTTCTGTATTATTCACTTCAACTGAATTGCAGAATTTTTTTAACTTTCACAAATAACACAATGGATTATAATCCCTTATCTTATAATCTTACAATTTAAATTCAGTCTGCGAATTTATTTGGTAAATGTAAATGTGTGTATAATATTATGCATTACTACGCCGAATAATTGTTGAGCTAACTTTTAAAATTATTTTTTTATTAAGTTTATGAAACGCTGCACAAATGTTATGTTCAAAACTTGAAGCAAATAACTAAGTCTATGCACATCTAGCCACAGGTGTTTCCTCATATGTCATAGTTATTGCCACATGTGACACATCTGTAGGATGTGGACAGAAACCACATATCAGTCACACGTGGCAAATACTGTAGTAATACAATCTTTTTCTGCCATTGATTATAAAAAATCCGTACATACTGAGTTTCTTCTTTTTACTTTAATAAGAAAAAAGTGAAATTAATTTTTGTAAAATTTAATCCAACATTTTCACCTCTTTCTTTCACGTAGAAATATCAGGTAATTTGATTTTTATGAGACGCCCAGATTTCACTAAAAAATATGAAATGTAAAACGGATTACGATTTTTCATAATAAACGTCGTTCTCAATCTGTTTTATTTAGCATTTTACGTACAACACCTACTTATCATATTTTATTGAACATTTTCAAAGTGTTATTACGTTTCTCTTGTCAAAAATTTATCACTAAAAGATTACAAGAAAAAGTAAAATGCGGTATTTACATTAAGTACATTTACCCAACAGAATTTTGTATATTTTATAAAGCCGAACATTGACGTGTTCGACATAGCAATACCAGTATTATCTATCGAATAATATAAGTGCAATATGTATAGATATATTACTTTCCTAAAGTTTACACTTGATGCCACAACTTCTGCGTATGAGATCACGTTTGTATCTGCACTACTGTGGCAGGCACAGATCATTTGTTAGTTTCTGCATTCAAAATACAACAGCGTAGGAAGAAAACTAAAGTCAGACACAAAGGATAAAACGGCACTGATCATTTGACTTTCATGAATAATGTATCAGTTTCAAACGTAAAATTAATTTTTACAACAAAATATGCAATATTTTCATATAAGAAAATAAAAAATGTTTTTTAAGAACAGAATTTTATATTTAATATAAAGCAACACGAGAAATAAAGTCTTTGAATTATTTTTTTTAATATTTACTTTGTCTCTACGTCTGCATTAGAAAAAGTGATAAATGAGAATTAAATTTCCGTCCAATAGATGCGTTATATTTTATTAATTAATCTTAGGAACATCTATTTCAATGTACATGGGAAATTTTACGTTTACTTTCATAGTTGGTTTAGTTAAATTTAATCAATCACGTACTGAGATGAAAAAGTATATTTTTAACCCTTTGTTGCGTACAATTAAGAAATTATATGGAAATTTCAATGATGATATTTGAACGAATTGAATCATACGTAATTTTGGTTCGCAAAGCTTTCTGGAATTTTCACAAAAACAAGCCGAATCATATAAATCCTGAATCCTACACTGCTGACTCAAATTCAAGCTTCCATAACCCATAATTTTGATGCTTTAGTCCATTCAGCAATAAAACACATTAAATTTGCACTTTTTTGAAGTATTTATATTTACCGTCAAAGCAGTCATTTATCTGGTTCACTTTTAATTGAATTACAAATTAACTGATAAAGTTTTGAAATCGAAAAGCACTAAAGTTTAATTATTTTATTTTATGAAATAAATAATATACAAAAATTTGTAAGAAATTATAGAAATATACAAAGAGTGTTGCATCCTTTTTGAAAACAATCAATAATTACAAATCATGAAAATGTTTTATAATTATTATTATTATTATTATTATTATGTACGAGAACTTTTATAAGAGGTCTCATTTATCAAAGGGTACATTCATCAATCTAAAGTGCATATTAATTAGTTGGGAATTAAAAACTAAATTCTTTTCAATTATACCATGCACTTTGGTTAAAAAAGGATAATTAATTGCAATATCCTGAAAGTGGCCAATTAATATTTTATATGATTAACATTTATTTAGACAAATCACACCGAAAAGTTATCTTAAAAATAATAATGTACAATCTGTCAATCAAAAAGTAAAAAAAGAGCTTTACAGATAAAACATTATAAATATTTTCTTTTGAATTAAAATGTGTTCAATACATAAATATTTCTTACGAAATTCTGAATTTATTCTAAACACAAATTGAAAGTAACAAGTACTTTTGAAGAGTAATTTATATTTTTCTTTAAAATATTTTATTTTCATAACCAAAAGAAGTAACGTAAAATGATATTATATCATTATTTCGTATTTGACGGTGACAAACTGAGCAACACATTTCTTCGCCCAATATTCAATGAAGGAACGTGACTGAAAAGCTTTATTATGTGAAACACGCTAAAAATTGAAGCTCATGCTTCTAAAAGTTCATAAATCCTGAAACAAGATTCCTTCATTCCACTCAACTAATACTCACCTAGACGTTTCAGACATCAGATTTCATCGTAACTGCAATTCCAAGCGCACTGAGTTGTTTGAGTAGCCATCGTGAATGAGCGTTCTCTGAATGGGCGCCTTAATCTACGCTCTGTTATATGTAATTGCTGATCGAAATTTGTTTGGCCAAATCGAAACTCTCCAATTTTCAATCCATGATTTAATTATTAATTGAGCAATCATAACTTTTATCATTATCATATCATATTACATATCATAAATAGATTATATGAGGAAATCCAAAATTAAATTCCCGTTAGAGCGAAAATAACGATAATTTTTTTTAAGAAGTACATCTTTGGAAGCGTAAGGTTCAGGGGATCCTAAAGAATTGAGAGAAAATATTGAACGTACATTCTTTAAATATGGAAAAAAACTAAATATAGCTATTAAAAATCGTTTCAAATGTGTCCTATTATTTTCTAATGTCGTTGGGTAAGTCTTAGGAATTTGGTAGAACCTTTTTAGTAGGAAAAAATTGCAGTCAAGGTTATTTAGGTGCCAGAAAGTTTGAGCGCCACATCTAAATCTTTGAGTGATTCCATGTCAAATCGCTCAAATTTTAGTCGAAAGAAGCCGACGTTTTGTAAATGACTGTAACTTTTTTGACAGTTCTTCCTGTACAAAATATCGACGATGTCATCCTTAAAATTTCCAAAAGCATAGAAATAATCGACAAATTGTAAAAATCAGATATTAGCATTTTTAGAGAATTTCTCATGCTTTTATTAGAAAAACTATAATATATTTTTCTGATATAATATATTTCATATTTCTAATAAAATATCGACTCTTTAATTATATTATAATTATTTTGTTAACAAATATAATTTATATTTTGCGAAGAAAATGATCGACTTCTACAATTGCATGAATAAATTGAAAAAATTGAGAAAAAAATCACGAAAAATGTTTTTTCGGATCATTAAATTACATATTTTTGTTACAAATGTTCTCAATTTTAATATATTTTTAATATACCTTATATGATTCACGTTTAAGAATTTTTCTGCGACAAATAGTAGCTGAAATATACCAACAGCAAAGTCGATTTGATAATAGAACTGGATTAGAAAACAGTTTATAACAATAACAGCTATGAAATTATGAAAACTCGACGATCAGACGTCAAACTTGAAGCAAGACAAATATGTACATTGGTTGAAATAGTGTTGTGTTGCGTACTGGGTCACACCTGCCGGATCGATGCTGCTGCAGGTAGACCAATTGACGGTTAAACAAGGCTGCGAGGCGGAGAGCAAAGCTGCATAATTCATTCCCAAGCTTTGCGCAAGTAGCAAACGAGAAGTCGTTTGCTCGGTTAAACAGACGAATTTGGCGTCTCGCTGTTTCCTGTCGATAACCCATTTACGATCAGCAAGTGGCTCGTAACCGTTGCCACGTGACGCACGAATACATCCACACTGCTCGATTAATCAAAGCGCAATAGACACAGAAGTATGCCGTTCCAACATTTCTCATAAGCGTTATACCAAATGATTCGATTTAAGGCACCGGTTGCTCACTTCACACGTGTCAGCTTAATACTTTTTTTTGCTACTTATATCAGAGAAGAATGTTTTTGGTTTCTAAAACTGGATGCAGTTTCAGGTATCAATTTCGACGAGTAATTTTGTTGGCAAAAAATGTAAACACGATTTTTTTAAACGAAATTTGTTTTCTTTGTTTGAAGTTAGGTTTAAAATAAATACTCGATTTTTTAAACTAATTATTAATATTTTGTCATTTAAAATGACGAAATTGAATTTTAGATGGTATAAATATCAAAGTTTCTGTTTTAAAATTGATAAGCTTTAATAGAGTAATAAATAATTGTTTTGCTGGCTTATGAAATTGAACTTTTCAAACACGAATGCTTAAAAAGATATTGTCTTATTGTTTAAAAATCATTAAAATATAAAACTGTTTTGCTAAATTATTTAATTATAAATATAATTATAAATATTATACTAATAACTTAATTTAGAACCAGTTTAATGATACCAAATAACATAATGTCAATTACTTGCTGAGGTCAGTGAATATCTCAGAGGGTGCGAATATTATTTTTGACCGAATATAATTTCACATGTATAACAAGAACAATAAGTTTTCAAACATAAATTCAGGACATGTCAACTGTACTTGATGTGAAATACATTGTAATGCAGCTTTACATTATTGAATTAAACTAATAAATATACTGATTAAATTGACCAACTAATATAGAAGTTTGTTCACCAAACATGATACATTAAATGATGTATACACAATTCAATTCAAGTATACAAAACTTATTTCATGAATATAAAATTAATAATTGTTTTCAAGAATGAATAAACAAGAGCACAATTATTCAAACAAATACAAAGTTAAAGATCAGTCTAAACAGATTTACTTATTTTGCTTATCGATGTAGTAAAAGGAAGGAAGTAGTGCCATTCACATTTTCGAGGGGTGGAAACACTAAGTCAAGCGTTAAGTCAAGATCGCATCAATCCGATAAAAGTAGCATACCTACTAACCCGACATACTATAGCTACTACAACAACAGAGATTGTATACCTGTAATCGAGATATATCTTCAGCTTGTGATTTTATATTCCCGAGTAAGGTTAAACAATTCAAAGGAATGTTCATTGTCTCTATAAATATATTTAACTGTCCAATTGATTTTTTCCCTTGTTTTATTATATTACTCAAGACTAAAGTTTCGATGCCAAAAACTTGAAATATCAAATTTGAAATCTGAAGTTATTTTAAAGAGTTAAATGTCTATTTTTATCATCTGAACGCGGTTCATTGCACTTATTTTATTGTTTCTTCGTGATTTTTCATTTTATTCAGAGCAATCATTAATCAATAGAACAATTTTATCTTATTTGTAAAAAGCAAATACTGTAAGTTGGTTTAAAGACGTGTGCAAGACCTGCGTTTCCTCCATTGTAGCCAAGTCAGCAACGTCATTTTCCATTCAAAATTATGAAAAATAAATAAGTTTAAATAGGTTCAAGGTATATAACTCATGGCTCTACATGAAATCGATGCAATACCTTGAGTCCTATACGAACACTGTAATTTGTCAATATTAAATGCAAGTCTGAGTTTATAAATAATTTATCTTCACAAAACGTAATATTTATAAACTAATCTACATTATACAATACGATACGAATCAAAATTTGTACTCGTTAGTAGAATAAATTGATTTCAATTATTTATTATTAAAAAGCTCGAATTATTAAATAGGATGATTCTGCGTACAGGTCATCATTATTAGGACATAATGAAAATTTATAACTGCGAAAATACATAATGTAATTTTTCACAGCAATGCAACATTTTCGTGAAGAGTAGTTGTTAATTTGTAACTTTAACAAGAAAATTTGTCATAGTTTTCCAGTTACATTGTTATACGTTTGTCGTCAGCAAAATTTCTTGAACAATGTTATCGAGCGCAATTTGTGCCTGAAGGAACTAAGCGAAAATGGTAATAACTAATGGAGCAATCGATCGTGGCTATACATGCGGAAAATATCGTAAAAAACATTCCACCGAATTATGGCTGGCTTCGGTTTATAGGATCTTGCAGCTGAATCTTTTATTGTTTAGGTTCGACAGAGCCAAGTTTACGTTTAACCTGATAAACGTCTTCTTCAATTTGTGCTTTGAATGGCTCTTAGCTCGAAATAAAGGAAATAAAATCTTCATAGTCAGTTGAAGGTAAAATACCAACAATGTTAATTGCATAACTCTGAAATCTATTGAAAATTCTGGTTATTTGCAGCATTGCAGGAATTATTTTACAAAGTTTTTGACAGTTTGTACTTTAGTCATTTTAATGTTGTTGACAAAAGTTTCATTCTTTGGTTATTGAATTTTTCTTATTAATTATTGTGACATTAATCTTGTAAATTAATCAAAAATTGTGATTTGTGCAAGATTTTCTGCAGAAGGATTGTGTACCAAGAAAGGAAGTTTTAATCTTGTCATATATATTAAGGAGATAATTGCATTTCGAGTTTCAAGACAATGGTTGTACGGTAATGGAGTTTCTCGAAACTCTGCTGAACCCAAGTTAACAAGGATTGAAATGTCAACACCCTATATAATCAATATTGGCAATTACACGGCTAAAACATTACATGTGACGTTTAAATTAAATACCACCACCTGTCAATGATTAGTTTTAGTTGTCACAGACGACAGTACTTTTCGGTAACACTGATTTAATTCAGTTAATTCGAAACTCTGTGTTAATGTAAATAGTGTGTTCTTTACCTTATATTTAGTAGAATATAGATTGCAAACTATTTATTCATTTAAACAAATCCACGAAAAAATTGTTTATCATAGATAAATAAAAAATATTGCGAAAAATTGGAATAATAAAAGATGATATTAATTTAGAAAAAATATTCAAGTAAAATTAGAGAAAAAAAAGAATAGTAAAATACTTAAATTAAGGTTGAAATTAGAAAAGCAAAAACATATGAAAAATTGCAGCAGACTCATTTATCTAATACATTTTTTCAAATTACTTTCTTACACACACGTTAAAATATTTTTGCAACAAAACATTTTTTAATTTATGTGATGCAGTCGGAGAGTAATTTTGAGAAAAATCCATTACTGAGAATTTTTATTTGACGCCGCCCCCTCCCCCTTCTGTACATTATTTTTCATAAGCTTTTGCATTAAGTATACAAAAATTTTAACCCTCACCCCCTCCTTTCGAAGTGAACGTACTTCTTGAACGACCCCTAATTTAAAAATATATATCATTTAACTACGATTTTTTATATTAACTTAGGATTCCAACCAAGTCAGCAACATGCTACAACGAGACATAACAAGAAAAATTCTTCGCATTTAGTGATCCCCTTAACATGCGTTGAAATACTTTCCTTCACACAAAATTTATAGGAATATAAAGTATCAAATAAAATTAAGACCAGACTTGCTTTAAAGTTCAGATTTTATCGTTAAAGTAATACAGAAATTTAATTGTTGTAATCACTGCAGTGTAGGGTGATGAACAAAAATATCAATTTTTTTTTCAAGAGCACCAGCTATAATCTTTTAGGTTATGGAAAAATAAACATTTTAAGCTAAATAAAAAAAATGTACGAGATTTTTTGAAAGTCGCTACATTCTAATGTTAATTCAATTTTAGACAAAAAAAGCCATAAAAAGCAAGATTAAACACTTTTGTATAGCACTTTAAGCGTTTCCTATGTTAAAAAGATAGGTTAAAATGTAAACACTTGAAAATGTTTCAAAAGTGACTACAAAAATGTATTAAATTAAACATTTGTTTTTGCAGTGCGATTGATGAATATTGTTTCAAGAACTTATTTTTTCTGATGAAATGAAAAAAAACTAGTCATTTGCATGTATATTGACAAAGTTATGACTTGGCCAATTTTTTTTATTTTTGTCATTTTTATCGATATTTAAAGTTGAAGCTTTGAAAAATGAACAAAGATGATTAAACGACAATACCTAATCAAATTTTATGAAAATTTACACTTTTTCTTATTAAATGAAAAAAAATTGAAGCAACTTGAGTGAAAATTGACATAATTATTAATTAATAAAATTTTGATAAAATTTGCGCCACGTAGCAGCCGCGTAGTGTGAATGAATATTAAAATTTTATTACTTTTTGTTTCAAAATAACAAGTAATTTTGTTACTAGTGTTAAATTTAAATAGTTAATTTAAGAAAAAATTCATAATATTGAAAATCAATAAATTCATAATAAATCAAAATTGTAAAAAAACAAGATTTGCAAAATCAACGTTGATATATAGAATAAAATTGAAATGGTCATAATTTTGTCAACTTCCACTCAATTTTTTTTTCATTTAATCAGAAAAAATAAGTTCTTGAAACAGTATTCATCAATCATTGACTTTATAATATCGTTTTAAAAGTATTTTGCTTTTTACGGTTTTTTTTGTCTAAAACTGAATAAACATAAAAATGTAAAATCTCGGTAGCGATCTTCAAAAAATATAGTACAATTTTTTTATTTAGCTCAAAATTTTTATTTGTCCATAACCTAAAAGATTATGACTGGCGCTCTTGAAAACAAAACTTCGACCTTTTTTTGATTCACCCTCGTGCAGTGACACAAAAAAAACCCTATATACATTTTCATAAACAAAAGCATTTAAATTGATTATTCGCTCCAAGAAAATTATTTAACACATAAACACCACTTTTTCACGTTTTTAGCCTTATTTTTATGTTTAATTTTCGTTTATTTCTTTTACAAGCTTAAAAATTCTATGTTATATTATTATTTTAAATGATTTCCTTTTTCTATTTTATTAACCAATCATTAACTTTGTTGAAAACTTAAAATTATGTAAGCAACCACCTTTATAACAAGCCTTCAAGAGAATATTTAAATAGATTGTTTTAAAAATATTTCACAGAAATAAAATTTTATTGTTACTAAATTTTTTAACCATGCAAGGCTGGACTTTGGAAATCGTATCGCGATAGGAAGAATTCTTTGTTGGCTTACGGTACGCTTTTGACACCATTTCATTTTTATAATTTTAATTAAAGCCAAAACAATAACACAGTTAACACTATTTTGTGACTCGGTTCTTTTTATGTGCAATTGTTTTATTTGCACTCAAAATGAAAGAAAATCAATGATAAAATTATACTAATTTAGTTTTACGGCCAGGACATCAAATTTAAATATTAACCCGTAACGTACGGCAGCGTTGAGTGGGAATCGACATCGTGGGCCGGCAGGTCATTTGACGGTAGTAATAAAAGCAAACTTGCACTCCAATATTTAAATAAATTTATAAAAAATGGATTTAAAAAATATTTGTTATGTTGTTAAGCTATCAAAAACATCAATCGCATTAGTAGTTCAAAAGTCATTGGCGATTGAAAGAGCCGTACCAAATATGGTACGGCCGTACGTGAAGGGTTAATATTTTACACAGAGGAACAAAATTTAACTTTTGTCATGAAATTTTTTTTTATGATTAAAATGGTTTATTTTATACTAAAATTAAAAAAAATTGATGTTCAAATAAAACTGAATTGGATTTACAGGCAAAGCACTCTTCGCACAAAAATTAGCGCCCCTTTAAAAATTTCCAAAAATTTGACAATTTTCAAAATACTGTAACTTCGTTATTTTCTATGAAAAATTAATTTTTAAAAAAAAGAAAAGAAAGCTTAAAACCTTTACTTAACGTTATGTTTAATAAACATTGTCAAAACTAGACACCAGATGGTTTTATATTCGATTGAACAAAAATAAATTCTTAATATTTATGTGGAGTGTATTTTGCCTGTGAAAACAAATCAATTTCATTTTAACATTCATTTTCTTCCATTTCAGGTCAAAATAAACCTTTTAAGCATTAAAAGAACTGAGTTACAAGAAAAAAGTTAAATTTTGTTCTTCTCTGTAATTTATATTAATTTCAACCCTACAATTAAACAATTTTTTCATACCATAATGCTAAAATTTTACAAATACCTAATTTCCACAAACTATCTTTCAATTTGTTTTACCGGTCAAATCTTTATTTTCTTATATATTATCTTTGCCCAAATAATGGAATTTTTAAATCTTGTTAAACATTATTATTATTGTAAATTTAAATTAACGACCAAATCATAAAATTAACTTTACATACCCAAGCATTGATTCACAAAATAAATTCGTGATTTTATTGTAATATTCTCACATATTTTTATCTTTAATAATTAAATTATTAAAGATTTAACTTTTAATGTGAAATTCCGATAAACAGTATAAAGGGTGGTGACATTTTGACGATCAAAAACTACAATAAAACGTGAAAAACTGCAACTCTGCGCCAATTTATCCAACAGTCTATTCTTTTACCTTTTAATTTCAAAATCGATTTCAAATCTGAATCCGAAATCATTTTTTCAATATTTTTGCACCAACATTGTTAAATAGAAAATGCTGGAACAGCCGACCGATTTCGGCTCATTAATCGTTTTTGACTGTTGACCTCAATTTTTTAAGGGAGAGATTGCTGTAAAAACGAAGGAGCAGGATTAGAGATTCAGTGCGGAAAACGGCAATCCAGCCGGAACAACCTCATCCAAAAAAAGAGTTGAACTATCTTTCATAAAAGTTTGTTTATTCAATTAAATATGTATAACAAATAATACAAAGATTAGTCCTGGGTTATCCCGTAATGGACAATACAAAGAAGTAATAAGATAAAAATAAATTATATAAAATAGAAAAAAAGGAGGTTATGTTAGATTAAAAATTGGTACAATAGATTTGCGTTGACTAGTAGGCGTTGAGTTAAAGATATATACAAAAGATGGATTCACAATAAATAATACAATAGACGAGTAAATAACAATTATAAAAGAATTTTAATGCGCAACAAGTAAGAATAAAATGTTCTTTAAAAGTTTCGGAGAATTTCTGGCAATTGCAAGTCTGAAGGACGTCTATTTTAGAGACTAGGCCCAAGATAACTGAATGATTTCTGATAGGCCGTTATATGTGTTCGGGGAATAGAATATAGCCTAACAATTCTGCGCAGGATATAATTATGAGCCTAGATACGAGTATTTATTTTGTCAGATAAATAAGACGGCGCCTGGTTATGTTTAATCTGGTACATTAAAATCTCCAAATAAAAGGGTCCCAGTCTCCGCTGTACAAGTTCTGGTCCTGAATTCGCTCGGACTTAGCCTGCAAAATCGAAGTTGGTAAAAGAGTGAGTATACTAACTCACCTTTACGAGTGTTAGGCTTGGCCGTGGTTAACACCACAGGATGAGAGTCCCCCACGCCAACACTGAGATAGTCAATTAAGTTTGGACCAGAAGCAGACTTGTATCAGGTCACTTCTGTGCCAAACCCCAATTGGCGAATTCCCGTCAAAACTCTCTACCGTGAAGCTCGTTAGGCCTGACCGAGGTTAACCCCACAGGACGATAGTCCCCCACGCCTACACGGAGGTTACTAAGTTGATTCAGATCAGATAGCAGACTTGTATCAGGTTCTTTTTGTACCGAATTAAAAGTTGGTAAAATTCCCGTCACAATCTTTTCTCTCCACCGATGTTTTAACCCCTGCTAATTTTGTCAAAGAAATGGTAATCATTTGTTTGAATGTATAGTGTTCCTAACAGGAAACAAAGTGACATATAAAGCATCAACCATTGTCTCCCTTTGTTAGGCATAACACAGGTTTCTTTTCAGCACGGCTCTTTTGCTGAACTCAATTAGGGGCTAGATTATTAACCAAATTTATAAACACACAAAATTTTCACCACGATATACTTAAATTCAAGTATTATGTTTTTCCTATTAAAATGGCTATTTGAATTCGAAGTTTTTTTGCAACCTTTTGTTCTTTGTCTTATAATTATTTTTTAATATTACCTTATGTGCGTAACTCGAAATAAACTGAGCTTATAAGTAATCTAGAAATTTTTCTAGCAGGGATTTTATTCATCAGTGGACCAAGAACAAACAAAAAAGACTTTGAAACCGTATCAAGAGACCTTGAAACCATACGGCTTGAAGTTAAACAGTCCGTCAGGAGAATTCAGAAAATTTCAGTTATTCTCTATGTATAAAACTATAAAGCGGTTACTTAAACTCTTGGGAATAACTTATAATTACGAAACTCCTGGGTATTCATATCCTTCCTACCCAATGTATTTGTTCGAGCCTGATCCGAAGGATTTCAATAAGTCTAGAATTACTGAGAATGTATCAGTACAAACTAAACTAAATAAACTTGTGTGAGTTTGATTGTGACATACGGACACAAGATCCGAACCTTGTGTGAGAGTTTGACAAAAGTTGTAACTGTTACAAATTAGAGTGCGGTAAATATTAAACTTGTCTAAATTGTCCAAAACTTATGATCCGTTGACTTGTAGTCACATGCGAATATTGTAACTTGAACGCTCAATCAAATTGTTCATTAAATATAAGAAATTGAAAACAGTTGTTTCATAGAATTTAACCCTTCCTGTATCAATAGTTTCAATAACAATTGGGTGCAGTTGACTGTCGTAAAACGGAAAACATTGTGTCCGAGCTTATATTGTGTCTCAGAACAGAACAAATATAAAAATAATTTATTTTATTTACTACAAAATTATAATAATCAGCTGATTTTATAAATGCGTCCAAATTTCGGTTTATAAATCATTTATGAAGTTATATTCCAATAAACATTATAAATATATTTAGAAAATTTATGAAGATAATAGTCTCAGTTTTCCGGAAAGTGAAATCAATCTTGAATTTCGAACAAAGTTTTTCACAAAAATGCTCCATACAAATATTCTATTTCTTATTCAATTTCAGGTGAATTTCATGCAGAATTTTTTCCCAAACTTTTGTCATTTTCAGAATCATTTGTAAGTAATTTTTTTGCTAGATTAGATTCCTTCTAAATTTTGAATCTAAATTTAATTCAAGTTGCATTCACCAGTAGTATCAAAAATTGCTTGAACTTGATAAGTGTAGAATCTTGTATTTATTCAGTTCAGTGACCCGATGACAGGTGTAACGATTACAAAAGTCCTAAAAATTTTTGTAGAAAAAACGTAAGCGAGCGACTTAGATAAGATCTCATCCTCTCTTTAAGGTGGCCTACCGTGTCTGTTCGGATAAAAGAATCGATTAATCTCGGCAAGTCTTCGTGAAGCCGAACTCCTTTCGGTCGATTGATCTTCGCCAAGAGATTAATTGTATCCACCTTGACTTGGTCTATTCGCTGCAGGATCACTAGCACGAAGTAAGCGGAAATGTCAAATCCCCATAGAAGAAATCAAATATATACTCAATCCAATCTTACAACTTGACGATCAAAATTAAAAAATTATTGAAAAGTAAATACCTGTAATTTGATGATGCAAGATGTTGCATTAGATAATTTTTTTCAACAATTTATTATAATTTAATGCTCGCATAATCCATATATAACCTTAGAAATGGAAAAGTTTTTGTTGAAAACAAAAGTATTGATGCTTTTATATGAGAGCAGATGCATTCAAAACTTATTTATAATTTTAAATTTATTCAAATAGCACGAAACTTTTTCAAACTAGTTAACAATCAAATATTTTAAAATAAGTTTGTATTCCCAATTCTGACATCGTTGTTTATTCTTTTTTTATTGTACGGAAAAGAAAAATGATTCCAAAGATATTTTACCAAATTAATAGCACGTAATTTGATGGAAAAAACTTTGATTATTGTAAGTATTTTTTTTGCACATAATACTATTACTTCGAGTTCTTTATTCTACATAATTCTTAACCTAAGATATCATGAAAATTTAATTTGCAATTTTTCTTAAAAATTATTAAGTTTTTGATTAATTATACTAGAATCCATTAAACTAAACTTAGTGTCTGTTTTAAGGTGATATATCAGTCGATTTCAGATTATCTTTCTCACTCACATGAAAATCCCAATAATTCTGTCGCTTTCCCACTTATGGGACTGATATATCGCTTTAAATTAGCTTTTCTACCAATTTAAATGTGCTCTCATTGGTTGATTCACATTCCATTGTTTTCTATTGTTTATAAAATAGTTTATAAAACATCATAAAAACTCACATATCAAAATGAGCAGCGCGAAGCGATTCGGTAATCTTTGAATAAGATAGATATTTCAAATAAGTTAAAATAAACTATTTAAATTTTACTCGTTTTGCCCAACATAGTATGCAGTATTGACAAATTCAGTGTAACATGTTCTCAGAAAATGTGAGTCGTGAACAATTTGAATACTACAATTATAACTTATTTGAAATAAACGATAATACTAATTAGGCAACACTGGCGATTTTAAAACCAAGAGTTCTGTATACTTTCATGTAATTTCCGGCCCTGCGTGCGTATCTTACTAGCAGTCGCAGTATAAGGGCATGTGGGTCAAAGAACGAGTTCGCGAACTAGAAACAATTGGGAACCACAGACCGTTTGTCGACGCGATGACGTCACGCGACGCTATTCCAAGCAACGCCGACGCAATCTGCAGGTCTAAAAATAGCTCTCACGGTGCACGACCGATTCTAAATGACGTGCCACCTACCGCCAATGAATCGCGTTTTCTTCAAACTAATATTGCGTTCATTCGAAAGTTCATCGAATATCTTAATCGTATTAATTGAAAGCCTTATATGTTGATTTCAGATTTCCTTTTTTTCTCTTTAATCCCAGATTACCTTTTTTATACTAATATACAAATGTAATGTCATAATCGAAAAATCAATTTTAAATCAGAACATTTTTACCTTTACAATTTTTCGTAAAACTTATCAAAGAGAAAAATTCGGGATATTTTTTATAAATACTCTGGTGATAGATTAAAAACAACAGATATCCATATAATGTAAAGTATTTTTCAAACTTAATAACTTGTTAATTACAGTGATATATACTTTGATAATAATTTTATAAATACCACAATTTGCTACTAGGTAAAAGAAGATATCGATCGTGACTATTGTTTTCTAGTCGCCTATCGAAAATACTTTATAAATTTTGCCTTGCATATGTGTATGTGGAAGAGGAAGAAATCATATGCATGAAACTTGCTCGTAAAAGCCTTGTCGGAGAAAAAGTGTCTCCTTTCATCTACGACAGAAGACGGCGTGTTCCGCATCAAACAAGGCAAGGTTACGTTTATGGGTTCAAACATTATATGCGAGTAATTTATCCTTTAGTGTCTACGCGAGCGATATATTGAATTCTCCTGGCATAATGTTTTAAAATAAACTCTATTAGTTGTCAAAGCTAGTTTTTGTTGAATAATAAAACTAATTAAACTGTCTAATTTTGTTTATTTAAGTTAAATTCTAATATCTTAAAGTAAACATTTTAATTTTGAAAAATAAGTATTCTTCAACTAATTTTATTATGAGATACATTTTACATATTTCTGGCAAGATTTACTTTTGTTCAATAAAAATAAATTAGAAAATACAATTCTGGCAGACTGAAAACCCTTTGAAAAATTCATTTCGAATTTCAAAACGTTATTCATACTAATAATATTTTGTGTGTGGAAATCTTGAGGGAAGTTTTGTTGAAGTTGAAGTTAGATTTGAAGAAGTTAAAAAGTATGCAATAGAAGCCCGTACTTTGTATATTCTATTTCATATATTATGTATTCTGATGAACAACTTTTCATTTTTAGTTATGTTTCACAGCTTTTTACGCAAAGTTTAACAACTCGAATGACGTGCTTGAATTTTTTTGTTACAGAGTTCGCGTGGAGTACTACGTGAACGAAAATACATTCAAGGAACGACTCCAATTGTACTTCATCAAGAACCAACGCTCAAGTAAGTTAATTACCAGACTACACTTTCAGTTGAAATAAACATTAAATTTGTTTGTCCTATTGTTTATTTAATAGATAAGTTTATCGAAAAAAACAAAATAGCGACCAATAAATGAAACCTATTTATTTTCATTAAAAGCCTTGAAAAATTTAGTTAGCTTTTTTATGGCTGTAATCTGACGACATAACGATTCATAAGTTTCATTTATTTTCAAAAATTTTGTTCACTTTTGGCTATAAAGATAAATGAAATTTTTCTGTCGTACATAAAACTCTAAACTTCATATTTCAGTAATGGGCGTGAAATTATTTAATAAATTTATAGATCTAATAAAAACAAATTGATATGAGCAACATTAGACATTTTATTGTAAATTATTATATAATTTTTACTAACGTTATTAAACATTTTAACATTTTAAGAAACATCAATATATTTAAGAGGTCGTTATAATTACAATACTAATTTAGAAGTCTTATTCGGTGTCATGTAAAATTAATATCGTGTATATGTATAACCAAAGTATAAAGCAAGTAATAAATCCAAAAAATATTAACAAATTTTGTAAGTCAGTGTAACATTACAAGTGAACGTCTTGAATCTGCGACATCGTTAACTATCAAACAGTTTGTAATGGGATGTAAACCGTAGATAATGTTGTCGTAATCTATGTCATAAAACGTTACGTGATAAGAACAGATAATGTTCTCTTATTTACAGGCACACAAAATGTTTTATAGCTTATTAAAAATGTTAAATCAATTATTTTTAATTACAATAAAAGTTTCTTACCGTTTATTTGTATATATAATTTTATATATGTTACTTTTTTTATTTATTCAATATTGCTCATTAATTAACATAAAAACTGACACCTCGTAAATCAAAATTTGTCTGTCGAAACAGAACGATTAATTTCTCAATCAAAGTTTTTATGGTTTAAATAAGTTTGTAGTCATTTGCTGGAAAGTTAGCGACAAATTCAACACGATCAAAAACTTTAAGCCAACTTGCGAATCCTTTATTTGTTTTACTCTATAAGAACTATCGAGCAGTGTTGAATCTGCTTTTAATTGAATCGCGTAGCTTGACTTGTCTTGATTTTTAAAATCTTCACCCAGAATAGAATAAAATAGAATATTCTTGTTAATATTGACTAAAGAAATTTTTGCACTTAGTCACCTGGAATAAAAAAAGGGAAATTTGATAGAGAAGAAGCGACAAAGTTGCCTAATTAAATCGATTAGGTCAAGGTTAGATTATTCTACCCGGAATCATCCCTATTTAGAATTAATTGCATATTTTAAATAAAATATTAAGAAGGAGGATGTTAATGAAGATATTTGTATTTACATTTTATTTGACTGGAAAAAACAATAACAAATATATAAATTAAACAAAATCATTATGACAGTGAATTTTTATATATTCTTCACAATAATTCTGAAATTAAACTACAATTTCAATTAAAATTAAAGATACACTGCCTTTTAAATCCAAATAAGTGAAAAGTTTTCTATTTTATCAAATAAGTGAATTCGCACTTTTTATAAGTAAATATTCACTTATGCTAAAGTAAAAACACTTCACTTATTACTTAAATGGAAGACTTATAACTTTAGATAAGTAAAATTCCACTTTTTTTGAATTCACAAAGTGTGTCGGTCAGTCATTTATTAAATTTAAAAAATAGTATTATATTGAGACTTGGTTAAAAATCTGAGCAAAAAATAATTTAACTCAATCTAAAAATTAAACAGTCAGAAGTCAATTTATGGGTTTGCAATTAGGTCAGTTTGAACAAACACGTATTCAAATTTTATTCTTATCTAAAACTTAAATATTAGTTGTGTTATAACAAGGCACTGAGTATTTAAAATATTAAACATTTTGTAATTTAATTTGTTTGAATAAGTGTTTTTAAGTTAACTAAATTAGCGAAACAAAGTTGACTATGATAGGCTCCATTTGCATATTGATATTGTCAGCAGTTTTATAAAGTTAATTTTTATTCAATTTGTATAAGTCAACTTATTATTATTCAAAGTTGACTTACTTGGAATTCATTTTATTACGCTTAACAGAGTATCTTTGTTAATTAACACGTCAATTAATAATGGAAATTAAAAAATCAATCTGTATTACTTATTAATTATGGAAATGTGTGTAATGAAGTGTATTTTACACTTGTCGGAGATTAAAAATGAAATTTGGAGAGCAAAGAAAAAAATGCGATGTATTGTAATTTAAATATCTCCAGAGATGATGAGATACGGCTATTTATCAGTAAAAATAAAATTGGAAACATATACCATTTCATTCACCATTTATTTAATGTGTCACGTGTTATCTGATGTTGGAAAATTGTTTGAAAACTTGTCCCGCAATTTATTGCATGTAAATTGGATTCGTCGTAATTGGACAACAAAAACTGGAAATTTAATTAAATTCAATAAATACACTTAGTAATTATCAAGATTGTAAATATGATTCTGAAATACATTAAATTATTTAACAAAATATGTACAAACAATCATAAATAGCATTGATAATTTGTGTACAATAAATTATTATAGCGTTGTTTACAAATAATCTGTAAACTTTTCAAATTGAGAGGTTTAAAAGCAAACTCCACTTTTTACGCAAAATGAGTTAACAATGAAAATGCGTCAGTGCAAGCAAGTACTATTTGATTTTACAAAGAATCAAGACTACTAAAACAATATATATGGTGTTTTTTTCTTCTAAAAAATCAGGTTACAAGCAATACGCGTAAAATGTATTGTGTTTTTGATAGCAAAATTAGTTAAATGCACCAAATTTGTCAGTAAATCAGAAAATTATTGAAGATTAATCTTTAAAATAATATATTATTTAAAACAAGTCTTTATATTATTGATTTATCATGTTTATTATTTACTTTAATTAATTTTAATTAAAATATTGCAACTACTTCTTTAAAGTTCAACAATGGAAAAGTTAACAATTGTATTTTTTTATGTACGATACATGACGAGCAATAATAATTAGTTAATATTACTTAAAATGTATATTAGAATATTAAAATTACTTAAACTAGATTTTGACGCAAGAAGGTGGACACACTGTATTTTTAAGAAATTTTTATAATTTCAGTGCCTTTTGATGCTTATATAAAGAATATATTGTATTGAGAAAGTATGAATATCAGAATCAGATAACTCAAAATTCAAAGAAGAAAATTTTTTTTGTATATTAAATTTCAAAATAATAAGAAAAATGATTATTTTGTTAATTCTTGTGTCAAGATTTCTTGAGTCAACATTTTGGACTCAAAATTTACGGTTCTAAATGCACTGAGAGAATTGTGATTTTAAATTTAAGATCAGTGCTAGTAAACTAAATGTATAAAGCACTTATTACATTATATTTAATCATTATTTAAAAGAACTATAGCGGTGCTAGAAGTTTTTCAAATAACGTTTGAACTTTTTTAAACAATATTTGAAAAAGTTCTATCACTGCTAGTTTTTTTTAAATAGTGATTGAATATAATCTAATAAGTGTTTCATGCATTCAGTTTACTAGCACTGATCATCATTTTGAACATCATAATTCTCTCAGTGTGTACAGCTTTTTTTACAAATTTATTGCAATTTAAATGATTTTTTAATTAAAATCTAATTAAACAATTTAGGAAATATAAATATACTTTTCATAAATAGTTTGTTTTGAATGTTAATTTCCTAGATTGGGGTCCACAGAACCCCGACTCGGAAATGTACAAATACCGAATTGCCGGCGACTACAGAACCGAGTGGAGTATGACAAATGCCATGAGTTCGCTGTACTCCGATTGATCGGTGTTCCGTGCTCTACTCTTAGTAGAGTATGTCATAACCCGACGTCCTCTCAGTATATGCTAATAAAAAGCATTATAATCATAATTTTCTAACCAATCCATTTTAAATTCTTGACGGTGACAATGTTTCTGACAGCAAGATAAAATTAAAACTTCATTTGTTTCAACAAATTCATATTTTTTTATTTATTGTAGTAAGTTTATCATAATTCATATTTTATTTATAATTTAAAAATTATTATATTTATTAAAATTAAAGGATTTGATAAAGAAATTGAATAAAAGTATATATGATTCCATCTTACAAAATAAAAATTTTCAAAATGTCACAAAATTACAAAATAATCATTGCATACTTTTACTCATTCATTTATTTAAAATTCTTTTTAAAAATAGGAATTTTATTTTCTGAAATTTCAGGTCGCTAAGTATCCAAACACAACCCTCAATTTATAAGTATCACATGTGATCTTATAATCACAAATTTACTTGGTGAACATTTAAATATCATGAATATTGTTGGAAAGATGGTTTTAGTTTTGATGTATTTTAATTTAATTTTTTAGATTCCAACAGAAAGTGAGTATACTTTATGGTGGTTTGGAATTAAAAATAAAAATGTTATGTACTTTTCAATATAAAAGGAAACATTTTCATCATTAGAACTGTACTTGCCATTCGTTTTGATATCATAAACACTGCAAAAAAGAAAAGTTTAGTTTGAGCCTTGTGAAGCTTTTTCTATTTAGTGATATACTTAAATTTTATTAAAATGATAACATCAGGTGATAACAAAAGAATGCAATTTTACGTAAGCGAAATGTTACGTAACTGTCAAAAAGTTTACGTAACAACAAAATCTACGTAAGGTCTTTATGCTTAAGTAGAATTCAAAATAGCAATGAATTCGCCTTAAGAATCTTACTGTAAAATGAATTGAAAAGCAAATTTAAAATTAACATTAGATTGTTTTAGTTTGAAAAAAGAACATGTATTTCTTGAAATTGGAATTTCATCGTAATCTCAGTATCTATGCAAGAGTAACAAACTTGTAGGTCAAATTTATGTAGATTTGCGAACCTGACTGACTCGATTTTCATTAACTCAAGTTTCCGCGTTAGCCAAAGGGTTGTGTCGATCCAAAGCAATTTGCTCTTTTGACACCTTCACACGACGAGTCGGTCGATCGTGAATAAAACGCACAGCAACTTGTAAGTGCTTCACAGAGAGAACAATTACGCTGTACAGCAATGAGCTTGAGTATCATTGTGAAGTGCCTTATGTGGTTGTGTGCTAGTGACGGGAAAACCAAAAACCGCAACGTCAACCATGAAACCGAGTAAATATCTGCTTGTATAGTTTCCCACCTAATACACTGTTTAGCTCAGCTAACCAGAAACTCAAGCAGACGTTATTATTCTACAAGTTGACTATTTCTAAGACCCAGTAAATTGATTTCGACATTTCTCTCTGATGCTTTCAGGTCTAAGAATTCGACTAGCCAATCTCTCGTTCAAGGTTATTACGTGTATTCTGTACATAATCAGGGTCATCACAGACACAGATCCCACATATGCATCATGGTGAGTTATTGACATATTAATTTATTCATTATCATTTATAACAGCAGTGAAAGACATTCTATGTAAAAAGAGATTGTGATGTAAATTATTTGAGGGAAACTTACTTTGTGCAATAAAATCTGTTCACTGTTTGTTTAGTGATACGCAAATAGAAGTTTTGAAGTGTCATTAAAATTAATACTAGTGTAACTGAAATGTATTGCTAACAACTAAAATGTACCTTCAAATTTCATTATAGTCCAGTAAATTGTTTGAAATGTTATTAACATTTGTAAAGCTTGGGTTATGCTCTGCAACATTTTACGATATAATGCGTAGTTTTTATGAAATAGAGAATCCTGTTAATGACACACGCGTTTGCAATTTTAGTTAGTATTCGCAAATAATGAAAGGAGCTTTCCCGTAGAAAGTTTTTTAAAATGTTGAAAAATTTTATTACATATTTTGGTACATTGAAGTATCCTCTTTAATAAAGTGTTAAAAGTCAAAAACAACAACAGAAACATCAAGAAAATGCTAAACAAAGGAAAGAAGGACCTTGCTATGGTCCTGAAATAGTAGAATAAGAATTGTATTTATTTAAAATGAAAAAATTAAGCTTCTATACAAATAAACATAAGTGAATTGTTTAAACGCGATTATCTCGACAGTTTATTTTTTTAAAATTTTACAACTTCCCTAAGTTCCTGGGAGCTCAATTTTCAACCGATTTCTATCTTATTAGGACCAAACTGTTCAGAATTTAAAGGAGAACAAATCTGTAGATCAGATTTTTGACAAATTAGTTCCTTAAAAATGTATCGATAAATATTTACACAATTTTAGAGCAGTTTTTGCTTGATTATTAGCAACTTTAGCAATTTTCAATGAACATTTATTTTCAATA
Organism: Idris sp. 1 HC-2018; assembly: GCA_022817325.1. Classification (NCBI taxonomy): domain Eukaryota; kingdom Metazoa; phylum Arthropoda; class Insecta; order Hymenoptera; family Scelionidae; genus Idris; species Idris sp. 1 HC-2018. Next base: position 22,582 of record JABFPM010000023.1, read on the forward strand.
CGTTGATAGATATTCAGAAACAAAATTTCATGAAAATCGGTTGAAAACTGATGATTTTAGCCATTTTCATCTCCTTAAGAAGACACATAATGACAGCTATGATACTTATAATAATTTTAAGTGAGTTGAGTAAAGTTTGAAATGCTTATCTTTTTCCACTGTTCCACATCCCCCAGACTTTCTTATAGATATTTTCTACTGCAGATATTTTTTTAATGTAAATTTTTTTTCAAAACCGTCTAAATACGCATTTACGTTTTATTTTTATTGGACTTGAACTACTGTTCAGGCAAGAAACTTAATTTAGAAGTCAGAAGAAATTAGATAAACTGAATAAGATAAATGTGGAACAAGATTTGAATCCTTTCAAGCGTAAGAATCAGTCTACTAATAAATTAGGATGTGATAAGTGTCTAAAAGAAACTTAACTTACAATATCTTGAGAACTGAATAAAATAATTCAATTTTTTTAGTTTCTCAAACTAAAACATTTTGCTTTGGAAATAATACAAAATAAGTCTGCTCGTTCAAATTTATAAATTATGACACTTCTGTTTAAGACGATGCAAATATTAAATATAATGATGTTCAATTTTGATTTTTCACATGCAATAATTTTTTTACCAATTTACAAAAGCTTTCAGAATAAACGAAATTTTGTTTATAAAGTTAACATTAATAAATACGAAAGATTTTTAAAATTCGGTCGATAAAAGTCTTTTTTTACTCTAAAAAACTCTTTAAACATATTATAAAATTGATTGTAATAAATCTCAATTGATTTTATCAGTGTGCGTAATAAATGTTAGAAGTAATAAACATTTTTATAATCAAATATCTTATTTATAAATTATAAACAAATTTTAGGTACAACAAGTTTACAGTTATTCTAGTGCAATATTTAATGGATATTTACTTGTACTATCAAAAAAACGTTAATATCAAATTAGGCTTGAACCTCTGAAAAAAGTAGTAATATAGACAAAAACTATACAAAAATGAAAAATCGCTTAACATATTATGCAACGATCTCTTCCATTACTAAAATTCGATCCAGTTTTTTATCAAAATTCTGCTTATGAAAAACATGAAGATTATAAAAAATCGGTAGTGGATGAGAAAACACTTTGTCCGTTACTTTTATCACTAAAACTTTACTGAGTGATTTACTAATTTTTCTCTATGTAATGCGTAGTTATATTATTTTAAAAGATTATTACAATGGTTTTAGGGAAAAAACGTAATTTTTTTCACGAATAAATAATTATCAGTGAAAGTATCATTTAATTGATGCTAACTATTTTGTATACAAAATTTGTTTCGTAATCTCATTTTTAAAAATGTATTTCTTATATTTTTGTAATAAATTGAAAGAGATCTCTAAAATATAATTTTCTCGTTAAAAGGTGAATTTTTAACTCGATTGCGGCGTGTTATTTCATTATAACTAAGCTTTTGAACTTACTTTTTTCTTTCATTATGTCTTACGATCTCCAGGGTTCAGAATGAATTTTCATTTTCTTCAGACATAGCTCACTGAACATACACAATTTTTTAAACAAAATAAGTGATTACTTTGATAAACATTTACTACAAAAATTAATAAATATATTTTTTGAATTATTGTTCAAAAAATGTTTACACTATAAATATCGTCGAAGTAGAAATAATGCAAATTGAAAAAATTTGCCTCGCTCGCATTTTCATAGTTACGGCTGTACACCCGGCAACAAGACCGAATTCCTGGTGTCGCAGAATCTCACGGAAGAAGAGTTTCAAGAGCACCCAACCATCAACTGGGACGCGATTCTATGGGTCAGGAGATCGCTGGGCGTTTGGGTTATCCAGGTGATTCTGGCGATGGTATCTCTGGTGGAAGCATTGTTGCTTGCCTATCTTGGATACAAGGTACGTACTTTTCTTCCATATGAGAAGACATATTTTTATCTCCATACCCACATACAAATACCTCTATTTTCGTCAGCATTCATCTCTAGAATATAATACATATATATATTTTTTTTTCTGTAGATCCGTACCTTGTTATCCCTCTTCTTTCCATTTACTTTTATGCTTTCACATTTGAAACTTAGATCTTATTCTGATTGGAATAATTTTGGGTTGAAACGTAAAATAATATTACACTAAAGCAAAAAATATATGCAAAATTAGTAGAATATGTTTTAAGTTTTATGATTTCGTATAAAATTACTGTTAAATTTTTTAGTCAAATGATTTTTAAAAAGCTATAAAAGATTTACGCATATAAAAATGCTGAGCTAAGGTTTTTTCAAATTCTCTTTAAACTCCAACTTGATAGATTGTCAGAAGACCTTAATTGTATCTAAACATCAATTTCTTCATAAACAAATTAAGATTTTTATCATTATAAAAAATTACTTATTTTTTGTTGATAATTCAAACGTTATAACAAGTTAATGAAAAATCTTTCTTATTTAACCGCAAAATTAATTACACATTTTTTGAAACTTATTCATTCATAAAACTGTGAACGGTATTTCAAACTCCATTTTCTGCTCACAATCACCTTAACTTTTGCCTTTACTATGTAATTAATCATCGTTCTATTAAGATAGAATCAAATATGAAAATGTTATCGTTAAAGGGGTCGTTAGACATCCCTTAATTACTTCACAAGTTAGCTGACAGGAAATACAACACTGTCTTTATCAATATACAATCTACTGATATGAAGTGTAATTAAAGAAATATTTAACGTCAATAATGAATTTCGAAAAATCAATTAATAATTGTGTAACTTATAAGTCCATAATAATATTTACTCAAAAAATACGCATTTAAAAACCTTAAAATTATCGGAATTTATTCGAGCAATTTTTTTACTGTTTTTGAAAAAGATTAAAAAATTCAAATTCACTCACATACTATTGTCATTTTCATTTTTTTTAACACTATTACAATTCGGAAATGTTAGGTGCACTGTGTTCTCATCAAAGCGAATGGTGAAATTTCATTTTTTTTTCCATTAAAGTTCACTGCAATAGCTTTCTTATTATGTATGCATTTGTGAACACTAGCAAAATATCTAATACATACAATTTTTATGCTCTACCATTAAAGCCAAATAAGAAATCGCATTTTACTTTTACATTTTTTAACTCGACAGTAACAGACACATTATAATTGAATCTTTCATTTCGCCGATATGAAATCTATTTGTACAACTTGATTTGTTGGAAATCATCTGTGTGCTTTTTCCTTATTTATTGTATTAAAATGAATTAAAACTTTAAAAATTATACATGTAAGAATAATTTTACAAAATAATTATTCACTTAAATTATTTTTTATTCACTTAAATTATTTTATATTCACTACAAAAGAATCAAGCTTGAGTTAACACTTTTGCTGTCTTTGACGTTCAGTTTAGACAGTTTAGTTATTTATCTTCAAAAATGCTATTTCCAAATTTTTTATATTTTTGCACTGATTGTCTTCAAAACTTAATTCTTTTGCATAATAAAAAAAAACTTATTTTACGTTTTAGTTATATTTCTTAAAATATGATTATATTTGATTCACAACTTTTGATTAATTTGTAATAACAAAATGGAACATACATTTTCTCAAAATGCAGCCAAAGACTTAAATTTTCATTAAATTCTTTATTTAAACTAATTCAAATAAAACAATTAATATGGCTCTACTTTTTTAAATAGTTTAGATAAAACATCAGTGTTTTTAAAATGTACGAGTTTAATTTATTTAAAACACCAAGCAGACGTAAAAGGGACGTTTTATGGGTTCAATAAACGTCAAATTGACGTTTATATACCTTTTTGTGTCGTAAAGGAATAAATTTAAAAGTTTACATGTAATGATTTATCAACCACTATCTCCTAAATATCAGAGAAAATATTTAAGACTATTTACGGATTTCTGGCTGACTATATTCAAACTTTACTACTAGCATAGTGACATATGTAAATACTGAGTTTTTATTTAACCATAACTTTTTAAATTCTAATATTTATAGTTTAAATATATAAGTTTCTAGTAAATTTATAATGCCATTCAAATTAATGTGGATACTATTTATTAACGTGAACTAATTTTTTTAAAGTTATAATTTGTTTCACATAATAGAGAAACAAATACTTTCATCTGTTTTGCTAAACCAGGCAGAAAAATTATCTCCAACGATTTTCATGACTGAGTTAAAATGACTTTATCTTGTGTGTGCGATTTTATTTTCTTCTTCATAATGCAAGTAATTTAGAAAACTGTTTATAAATGAATTTAATTTTAAAAAGAATATTCTTGACTATGGATAATGTTTTCATACAGTTAAAAAGGGAAGACATTCAACTGGCTGAACTTAATACAAGAAGAAATAAAAAAATAAAGATATAATAAAAAGAAACTAGCAACTGATCGTGACACATAATTATATTATTGAAAAACAATAAACTAAAAAAAACTGAACTAATCCTACTGTGAATTCAAAATTCATCACTTTTGCAAAACTTAACTACTAAAGATGGATTTCAAACTTTTAACCGTGCGGAATTTTTGATTAATTTTAAATTTTGATTTGTTTGTCTGCAAACTATTTGCAATGACATTAAAAGCGTCAAGGAAATGCAAACTTCAGTTTTATCCGACATGTAATTACGATTACTTATACAAAATTTGCTAACTCGAAATATCGAATTTATTACGTGCAGTTAATTATCCATGTTCGAAAAGTTACGTTTTTAATGCAAAGGTTAACACGTGACGAAATTGGATTGCCGTGTCTTTTGCTTGCTCTCCTCTTTTTTTCTACCTTACTCAGTTCACACAATCAAGTCTTTTTTAAATTGCATTCTAGTATCAAAGAGGTACTTCATTGTCAGGAAATCCACGCTAGATATTAATAATATAATTGATGTTGTAAAAGTGTTCTGTCTTTTTTTATTGTTATTTTTAATCGATTTTGCTCAATTAATTTAATTTAAAGTGTTACATTTTTATTCAAAGTCAAATTACGAGACTTCACGTGGCAATTCTTTGATAGTGACATAGCTCTTTTGATGCATACAACGGAATTTTCGAGGCGTTTTCATGACACGATTAATTCCGTCAGAGTCAGCTAAAAGAATTGTAAAAGGTAAAATGTTTTTTCCTATACATGATCGTGATATATGTGTGTCCTTTTTTGTACATGTGCAAATGTGCGGCATTCCAAAAGGTATCACAAACTAGTTTTGAAAGCTGAGCTTGAAAACTGACCAGACACAGCTCGAGTGACGTAGGCTTGAGTTTGGATTAAACTTTAAGCTCAGCTTGAAATAATCATGCATGAAAAAAACGCAATCTTCATGAGATTGTGCTTCTAAGGGAAATATATTTGACTGAGACTTCCGTTGAATTTGGCGAAGTCATTAATAATTCAAGCAAGTATATACCTTACGGAAATTAAAACGTGTATTCTTTATATTTATAAATTCTAATTTTAAATTTATTTTCATTGTAAATTCATTATAAAAAATGAAAGCAAAAATTTATTAAGAGATGATAACTTTGTTTAACTTGTAATAAATTTCAGATATTTGTTTGTAATGAAAGTTTAATGAAATCAGTTTTACAAGCTTTTAAAAAAAAATTTCGTTCTTATAACAAACTTAAGACGTTTCATGTCTGAAAAACGTTGTACAAAAATCGAGAGTCACTTGATCCTAAATAATTTTATTTTCAACTAAAAAACTTTTTAAATGTTCATTTTTTCTTTTGTTGCTAAAATATGAAACTCATAATCAAGTATTTGCTACTTTACAAAAATAGACAAATCAATCATATTTCTTATTAACTCAGGTGTAAATAATGTACAGAATTTTGTATTATTTTGTTTAAACTTTACATATCTGAATATTTATTAATATTTCTAGAATATTCTCTTTTCATAAATCAAATTTAAATCACAGTGTTAGAATAGTCATTTAAAATTCCATATAAAAATTTCTGTTTTATTTTATATTCCGTTTTTTCAACGGCTTCTTAAAACAATGTCATGAGTAGTTCAGAAATTAAATCAAACAAAAGTATACTTGTACAAGATAAATTTGAGATTTTATGTTCAAGCGATTATTGCCTTGATTAATTTGAGTTGGTAATAAAAAATTGAATAAATAACAGCAAGTTGATTTGCAGAAAAGAAAGAGGAAAACGGGCTGTTTGGATTACTTTGTTGGATTACTCTTAAAGACTGTATTGGATCTGTTGAACTGAGCAAGCTATTCCATCATTGTTAAAATCTACATTAAAATTTTCTTCGTGCACTTTAAACCAATTTAAAAAAAGGAGCTACTTCATGTCCTTCATAAAGATTAATCAATTTTATTCGATTATATAATTTTATATCATTTTACATAATCGATATTCCAAATTGAATTTCAAATGATATTATGAATTCATGGTTGATATAATGAACTTCTAATACAAACTAATTCACTATTAAGATATGTTTGTTATACATGAATAGAACAGATTGACGATGCAAACTAAATTTGCTTGTTCAAAATAATCTTAAACACAGAATTGTTTAAATTAGATTAAATTAACAAGAATTTTTTCATTATATTAAATGTGACATTAATATATTAATAATATTATAATATAATATTAAATGTAAAAATTTCTAAACAAAAAATATATTTAGATCATGTGGTGCAAACTAATATAATTTTCGCATTTGAACGTGGGAATTGGATAATTTAATTATTTAATAAATATTGGAAAATGATTCTCATTATAATTAACACATTCTATCAAATAGAAATAACTTATGTAGAAATATATATTTAAGTTTTTATATAGTCACTGAATAATTTAATTTTATATTCATTTTCTTTTGTAAGTTTTTTTTATTTCCTCTTTTTTTTAAATTTACAGTCATATAAAGCAAGTAATGAAAGTTATTGAATATTTTTATTCTGTAATTGAATAAATTAAACTGGAAATGAATAACTGTGAATTGAAACTATTATTATGAAGAAGAATAATAATACATTATTAATGCTTAGAAATTGGCAATAACTCAATATTAGCGGCAATAATGTGACTTCTTGTTAATGAAACGCCAATTTATTGAGGTGCTAATATATTAAATTATTCGTCTGACTATAAATTCTATTGGCCTACATTTATTTTCAATAGCGAGTAATTTTATAAACTTTGTATATATTAATTTGATAAAGTAATCGGAACACATTATACATAATATAAACTTATAACATCATTCAATTAAATTCTCAAAACTTTTCATTAGATAAATATTTTTGCCTCTATTTGAAACACAACTGATGTCGCAAAAATATGTTTATCGAGTGAACAAAATCTTATCAAACTCGTTAAACAGGGAGTAAAATTTTCGACGGATTTTAAATTCAAGCGAAGACTAAAGATAAAAGATATAACGCTGTGCTCTGAGGACGTAAAACTGGAAATAAATTTCATTGTCTCTGCAACCTTTGTGACGCCTCCAAATATACACGTGCACCCACAATCGTTTACCTAAAACGAACGCTGTGTCGTTATTTTAGTTAAACCGCATTTATGGCGCGGCTTTAGCTTCCTCTACTTAAAGCCGTCAATTTGCACAGGAGGAGAAACGATAAAATACTGTCGGTTCTTACCTTTTGGATCGAACATGAGTGCGACGTGCTTACAAGACAAATTGTTATCGACAAAATTCACGCGACAAAAGTAACCATACTCACACACAAAAAACCGGAAATGCACCCGGGAGTCACGAAAAATAAACCCAATATTTCGTGATAAACACAAATAAAGAAATACCTTATTTCCAATTTTTTTATATTCCTAGAAGACTTTAATATCTTCTGCCTGATGTTCATTTTTAACCGTGTAATTAGTTTTGTAATTTTTTGTTGTTCAAAATATTGAATAAAATGAAATTTATATGAATTTATTTCAAATAAATAAAGAAACTGTTTTCAATAAGAACTTTTTTATTGAAACTGAAATTTTTATTAAAATCCCTTGTAGAAACCCCTGCAATTGAAAACATTTTTCTGTAATTTAGTTTATTGAATGAAAAATAATAATATATTTTTGCAGTAAATAAAGCAAAACTTTTATAATCAAGAATAAATAAATTAAATTAAAGACCACAATTCGTAATTAACTATTAATATTCATTAATAATAATAATTCGTGCATCCTACAACAAATTTATTATGACTATTAAAATGAATACTCAAAGATTATTTTTAATAAGCAATTTAGTATTCACAACATTTCTGAATTAACTTTCTTTGCAGTATTTTCACGGCTGAATTTTTATGTCAGATTTTGTACGACGAACGTGTTAAACACAATTTTGCACTAAGACATAAAATGCACCACCCTTGAAGAAGATGTGCGTCGCATAAAAGTTCTGAATATTTGGACTTACACAAATTTGCCGAACATCTTTAACAGTCATCAAGGTGTCCCCGCAAACTCAAAGAAATGCGTCTGTATTTCTCGTTCACAACTCGTCTATTTACGCTGCTTGCAAATTTAATTGTGATTGCGAAGTCTTCCAAGTGCTTGCTTGTTTACCTAAAGTCATCTTTGCTCTTGCACGGCGATAAATAAATAAACCTATTTATTAAACCCTCGGTCCTGTTTCTTTTTTCTTTCTATTTATTTTACTTTTCCAAGAAAAATGTTGCGAAAAATGATTATCACTTAGAAAAAAAAAGAGTTGCACTCTGACGCTAAAAGTTTATCGCTTTTAATTAGTGAACATTAGTGTCCAAAGTTACAGATAATTAAATGGCCAAGCAAGCTCTTGCATAAACATATAGAGATTTAGCGTAATTTCATTTGAATGGATCCAGTCAGGGCTTTCGTTGCATTATTTTGTATGCGCTCAATTCAAATTATAATACGCTCTGGACGTCAAAGAAATTATACCGTGGATTTCAATATATTTTCAAAGATTGTTTCGTTTATTCAAACACATAATTGAAAAACCATTCTACACTTTTTTTATTCGCCTTCAATTCATATTTGTGTCAAATCAAATTTAATACATAAAAAAGCTAAGTAGGTATTTTGAAAAAAATGATCTAAAATCATTATACACTTTTTCATTTAAAAAAGAATTTTGCAAAATGTTTTCTGTTGACAGAGTTAAATGTTCTTTCCCAAGCCAAGGGGAGAATTGATTTCAAAATACCCCCAAATATTTTACACTTTATATTTTGGCTTTTTTCGGTCCTTTTTATTGCATTTCAATTTAATTTGATACACACAAAAAACAAAAGCGCTAAAATTCAGAAGTTTGCAGGAGCGTGTTTTAATAAGTAATTTAGAACGCCTTGTCAATTGTGTTACACGCAAGAGACTGTGAAGGTGTATAAAATTCCTCGGTGGCAATATAGTGGCAAAATATTTAATTATTGTTGTTTGAAATTGTTATTGTTAAACATATTCGCCAAGTGTGTTAAACTGTCTTTGTTATGCCCTTAGGGAAATATCTGGCAGCAGCTTCTGTCCTTCCACTTCATCCTGGAGCTCGTCAACACGATCCCATTTACGATCACGGTGAGTAACTTTGACTGTAACTTGGGTTTCGCTTGCGAAAAAAAATCTCAGCAGATTCTTTTCTGCAATGTTTTACGTAAAAAAGAAGAAGTCTTAAAATCTCGTTGCGCATTTTTTGCATATTTGAATAATCATGAGCCCGCTGTAATTCAAATTTCTTTCAATCAACGTGGTTTTTTCTCATTTAAATGTTTGGCTAAAATTCACATATTAAAAACCATAAAATGAAAGCAAAAATGAACACTTGCGTGGAGAAATAATTTTTAATTTAATAAAATCTTATAAGGGTAATTCCATGCCAACTCAGCATCACCATCCACCCATGGATCTTGAAACGTTGAGATAAGTTTTTTTTTCTTTTTCTACATGTCGAAAGAAGGTCAAATCCAGATTTTAAGCTTTTAAAAGTGCTAACATAAATTATAATAGGCCAAATTTGTTTTTCGTTAAATAGAATAATTTTAAGCACCCTTTTTCAATTTTCACTTTAAAATTCATGTCTTGGGTTAAACAATTTGACCAGAAGCCTCAAAATTGGCAAAGAACTGATTTTTCTTAAAAATTTAATTTCTCAAAAACCAAATTTGTTGTGTCTTTTATAGCAGTTTCCAACAGCTTTTGGTTTCAATATTATGACAATATATTGCTTATCCATAATTTTTGCATACATGTCCAATGATTCAATTTTCATTCATTTTTCACGATTTTAATGAAATGATTTGAATAAAAGGTACCTCTGTTCATGGTTTTATGATGTGTTTTGTATTTTTGTGAGATAATATTTGACAATATGTTTTTTGATCCAAACCATTAATTTTAAAGCAAAAATCAATAAAGTGTGCTTAAACTCGCTATATTTAATGAAAAACAAGTTTTGCCCATTATAATTTATGTTAATACTTTTAAGAACTTAAAATCTGGATTTGGCCTTTTTTTGACACGTAGAAAAAGAAAATAACTTACCTCAACGTTACAAGATCCATGGGTGGATAATTATGTTGAGTTGGCATGGAATTACCCACAATTGACAAAATTGTTGAATCAAAATTATTTTATTTGACACGAAAGAGCTTTCATACAATTTATAAAATGAAAAATTGATCAATAAAGGTTTGTAATTGAATATTGAATAATTTGGACAAATTGAAATAGATATTAGTTTCTTTTTTCAAAATGTTTCAAATTTGTTCAATCATTTTTTAGAGCCATACGAGTAAGTATCAAAGTGCTTCAATCGAATGAACCAAATTTAAACCACGACAATTAAAGAAGTTAGAACTATTTCAATTCGACTACCATATGTTTTTCAGATCAAATTGTTTACCCTAGATTTTAAAGGTTAATCAATATCATTTCAATATAAAATTTCTTCCGATTGCTTTGATGCTTACAAGGAGTCAATTCAGTTTTATTGTCGACCAAAATACAACACAAACCATTAAAATACATTTCATTTGCATATAATGATTATCAAATTTGCATATGGACTATTAGTTGTTTTTTAAAAATATTTTTATGTTAGAAAAGGTTAAGCAGGAACTTTGAAGTGTGTGATATTTCAAAATATATTTTTACAAGCTCAATATTATATGTATTCAATTTAAAATATTCACTTTTCATTAACCATGCAATACAAAATTATTAACAAATATATACTTAGACAAAATGTTACATAGTTTAAATATTAACAATCTCTTTACAAGCTCTTATTTTCTCAGAAATAATGAAGTAAAAGGAGATTTTTCTAATAATTATTCCTCGCAATTATTTTGATACCTAAGATGACTTTATATTATTAATTTAAAAATCTTTTCCCTAATTGTTTGTTTTTTTTCAAAATATTTTTTCTCGAAATAACTTTTACAAGAAATTTGCGTGTAATAAAATTGTTTTTAATTTTTATCAGTTTTATCATTTTATATCATGCTACCGCGACAATGATTATGCATGAAAATAAAACACCGAAAAACGATAAGAACTAATTGGTTTATTCCAAATACATTTACCTAACGATTACACCCTGTTGGAATTGAGTTTTGATAGCGCAAACGCCACTGCATGCTCATGCGTTGTGTGTTTACTTTGTCTCATTAGTTTTTCATCAGCGATTGATACAATTTAACGTTTACTTGTTTATTTGCAAACGACATACGTACTCAAACGGTGATATCAAAAACAATATAATTTACTGCTTTCGAAGCTGCAAACGGCTTTGTATATTTTAAGTTGAACTGAATCGAGATTGATCTCGTTACGAGTGACGTTTTTAATTACTGATTTGTACGAAAATTGTATTATATGCGTCTCTCGTTGGTCATGAACAATATCAAACGTTTGAACAATAAAATAACGCACTTATATTACCACATGCTTTGAAATCTTTTTATATTTTTAATTCAACTTTGATTCAAACAAAAAATAGCTTTTGTACTAAATATAAATTATAAATGTATTAGGCAAATGAGATTAATTATTGATAAATAAACCGTAGTATTTCTATAATGAACAAAAAAATTGCATGTAAAATTGAATAAAAAATCATGGTAATTTCGGTAACAATGTTCTGATGTGAATGCGGATAATTTTAATAGAGATATAATGTTCGGGCGAATAATTTGCAAATTCATAATTGGGAATGTTCATTTTGTTGAATAGAATAAAGGAGCGGTGCATTTGACTTAACACACATCAGATTCACCATTCATATTCAAGTAATCAAATTAGTGTATTTACGATACGTACTTTGATGATCAAAATCAGGTACAATGAGCAAACGCCAATGACCATGACATTGTTTGCACCTGCGATATCTATACATCACAAGTATTAAATACAGCTTGTTTGCCATATCACATAAGCTACGTTAATTTAACAGTTACAGGCTGCTTAATGTGCACATCTGAAGACCGAAGAATTAAAAAATTAATAGAAATTTCATAAACTATCGAAATTATTATTCTTGAAGGCATTTAACGTTAGAATGAGTATTTTGAGTTGATTCAATTTGAAAATTAGCTATCAATATTTTTAAAAATGTATTACTTATTTAATTTTGTAACAATTTTCTTTTATTATCGATTAAATTAAAAACTTAAATATAAAAAACTCGAATTTGATGTTGCGAAAGTGAAATAAATTTGAAGATAATACGAAAAAGAAGTGACATTTTATTCAAAATTAAAAATGAACTCCAACCTTTTAACAATACTTGAAACAAAAAAAATTCAAGTAATCAGATTTATTTTTATGATTTCATACTCTCTGTCATGTAGAATTCATTAAGTTCATTTAATTTCTAAAAGATTTATCGTTAATAATGCCTTCAAACCCTTTTGTTCTATTAAATAATTAATTTAAGTTTTTAAATCGATCTTTTGATTGGCACTGATTTAACAGTACGAATAATAAATATAAGTTATAATTCACTTTTGTTCACCAATAAAATAATTCAGTATGTCAGAAAACATTTCGTTTTGTTATCATTAAAATTTACCTAACAATTTATAATCAATACAGAATTGAATTCTTTTTCTATAATTAATATTAAATAACACTATTTAGAAATAATTTAATACATATATTTATATTTTCTTTTCTTTTCTTATCCAACTTTTCTAAAATTTACTCAATAATGTAAATCTTAAGTAAACATTTTATAAATAATGAAATTTAAAAATTTACAGTTGTAAATCTCCATTTACTTTCACATTATTGAAGTATCATGAATTATTAACGTGTTGGTATTAAACTTTTTCAGCTCCTGTATCCGCCGATGCGAAATCTCTTCATACCAGTGTTCCTAAATTGTTGGTTAGCAAAACATTCGCTGGAAAATTTGTTTGTAAGTAAATACTTAAACATTCTAACTTTTTACTTCAGTTAATAATATAACTATATTAATGAAATAAAATGTTCATTGCAGAACGATCTACATCGAGCGATGCAAAAATCTCAGTCGGCTTTAAGTCAGCAACTGATGATTCTCAGTGTCACATTATTGTGCCTTGTCTTCACTAGGTGAGTGATTTATTTCACACATATAAATGTCATTTATTATCTTATGTATTTTGAACCTCCGTAAAACAAAGTCAAAGGGAAGGAAAATATTTCTTCGAAACATAAATGTTTAATAACTACTTCAGTAGTTGATGTATCATAATGCGAATCACTTAATTTTTTATAAATTAAATGATTAATAATGAATTAGTTTTTTTAAAAGTATTATCTTAAGAAATAAAAATGATGACGATATCATTAAAAGAATTGAAATAAAAAGTGCGCATATAACCGTTCAAAACGTAAGCTGATTTTCGTAAATAAAAACCTATCTGATTATTGGTTTAATTATTTTAATATAATAACATCGATATGGAATGATTAAACATGTTTTACCAAATAACAGTGCACACTATTATTACACTCAATTAGCTTCATTTGGTGGCAGCGCTAGAAATATGAGCTTCGAACATGCTTTCATTTCTAACATGAAAGGTAAGAGGTCAAACTACTTCGATGTAATGTATAATTTATAATAGTACCAAATTTCAAACTTATTTGATTTTATATTCATATTTGCCATCATACTCCGGTCAATCAATATACTTAGTAGCTAAATTTCAACCCCATTTTTAAGTAAATTTCAAATGAATATTTTTTCGATAATCAGGTTGGTGTAACTCAAAGAACTGCACGTTTTTTTATAAAATGATTTTCAAGAAAAAGAATTTTTGTTTTTTGATTATATTAATTCTTTCAATACGAACTTAATTTCTAGATTCAAAATTCAACTTTTGTACATCAATTCGAAAATGTCTAAGTTTAAATAATACGAAAAAGACAAAAAATAATTTTTCAGTTTATTTCATAATTGAGGGGATGACAACTTTTACAGGTTGTATGAAATGTATGTCTACCTAAATATGCATGACAAATTAAGGTAATTATTTTTGCTTTAATGTAATAATAAAATATCGAAAATTGAATACGTTACTTTAAAGCAACTCGGGTAGTAAAAGGGGGAAAAAAGTTTTCTTCTTGTTACTTATTGTAGAAAAAAATTATCATCCAAATGATAAATGCAGCTATTTTTCGTTAATTATTAATTTCTCTTTATTTTTGATTATCAATGTTTCTATTTATTCTAATTTGGTTAATTAATAATATAATAGAAGCATTGAACTTGGTTATTCACGTTTCTATGATACCATAACAATGTTGCTAGAATAGCGTAGTTTATCGCATGAATTCGCATTGCCCTCAAGTCCCTTTTCCAACTTCAACGGGAACGTTTGCATCTGTATTTAGTTTCTCTGCAGCTAAAATCCGAACAAACGATTAAGCACCACAATACAACTTCTCCGAATAATCATGTGTCCACGAGCCATTTCGTAACTGCAAGTGAATACAAAACCACATTAAGTGGACAATAACGTATGCTTGTAAGAAGAAATGAAATGTTGATAAATTAACATTTATGCTGGTCAACTGAGTTTCGCACAACTGGATATTAAGTTAAACATTTCCACATGACTTCAAAGCAGCATTACAAACGCGTAATAAAAATTTTAAACCAATAAAATTTAATTTCATTCATGTTTCTATTAAATTGAAATCAAAATGAAAAACGTCTTTAGATAAAATAAATTATATTTGAAATAAAGAGTGTTTTATGTAGAATTACATTATACATGAAATGACATTTTAAATATCATATTTCAATTTAAATTATGGAAATAGCGTATTAATTAATATTTTGCAATATCTATTGCAATAATATTGAGACAACATATGTTATAATTTGATCATTCAAGAAGCATTAGTGAAATAACTTCAATTATTTATAAGTATATTAAAATTTAGATTCATTCACAAAATATTTTGTTAAAAGTGTTCATTATTTTGAAAAAAAAACTTTTTAAAAAATTGCAGATATAATGCGGTTTATATGTGTCCATCATATCCGATTTATTCAGTGAAATATAATTTTTAGAATGTATATGTAAACGAAAATTATTAGAGAAAATATCACACCCACAAAAAATATCTCATCAAAAATATTTTAAATGTGATACTTTTAATTATCATATTTCAAAGTAATATCTTATAAAAGTTTTTGACGAAAGTATTAATATAAATAAAAGTAGTTGTGATTAACAGTGTTTTAGCTGTAATATTTTGCTAGAATATTTAGTAGTTTCAATTGCATAATAATTATTTATTTATTTGTAGAATAACAGGCTCCTTCAGCCAATATAAAAGAAAATAAAAATTTCACATCAAAATCAAAAATAATAACTAAATTAACGAAAATCGATCAATATAAAAGATGCTGAGCTGAGGTTGTAAAATTAAATCTAGCTACAGTGGTCAAATCGATATTATTATTGCTTTTGTTTACTAGCATACACATTTTTAGTTTATTTTCACTATAAATATTTTAAAACAAACATTTGGGTTCAATTATGATTTTGAATCGTAGGATATTTAAGAAACGCACAAAAAAAAAAGAATAAAGAGTTGGAATCTGTTACTAACTTTGTAAACAGTTTATGCTACAACTTTAAAACTTCAAGGTTCAAAAGTTTTAACCCTCTGAAGAATGTTGCAACTTTTCAGTTTTTATAATTTTTTTCCATAATGCTAGAATTTTGTAACCAAGTAAATCACAGTTATACAATGATCAACATTGCTATTCAATAGGGTGGTCCTTATTTGGCAACAATTTTATTTTTTTATGGGCGCCCCCCAAATCGCTTCTAAATTCAATAAAAATAAAAGGCCAATTAATTTTAACTCGAAAAATTAATAATAAACCCCATCCCAGAATTTTTTTTTATTTTAAAAATTATGATTTTCGGTCAAATTTTTTATTAATTGTTGTTTAGTTGTAAAAATTCATATAAAGCGCATATTATGCTTGTTATATTATAAACGTATATTGAATTATCTTTAAATTGACCCTATCGAAATGAAATTTAGGTAAAAAAAACTTCGTTTTTATTCAAAGTTAAAAAAACTGTCAAAACATAAGAAAATTCATTTTTATGGTTTAAAAATTTTTCCACTAACCACTTCAAAATTAAAAAATAATTCAAATTTTCTATTTCGAATTTCGGCGGTGGATTCGTACTAAGGAGTTTTAGATTCTACAATGTTTTGACAGTAATATGCGCTTTATATTTTTATACCTTAAAAATCATGATTTTTTAAATAAAAAAAATTCTGGGTTGGGGTTTATTATTAATTTTTCGAGTTAAAATTACTTAGCCTTTTATTTTTATTGAATTTAGAAGCGATTTAGGAGGCGCCCGTCAAAAAATAAAATTGTTGCCAAATAAGGACCACCCTACTATTCAACATAGTTCTAAATTAAACACGATAAACCAAAATATTAATTTTTGTATGAATGATGCATGGAAATTATGGAAAAGTATTATATTTTTGAACTACTTTTAAATAATCTAATTAAGGGGACTCCCAGCGAAAATACATGTAAAATCAGCAATTAATCAAATTATGTTTCATTGCATTTTGTCACTTCCTGAAGATTTCAAATCGAGTTTAGGGATATCAGGCTGCTTTATATACGTATATATTTGAAGAAAAAAAAATTCCGAAATATACCAAAGTATATGTCAACTGAATTTGAACGCGATTATCTCGAAAAATTATTTTTTGCATTTTTCTAACTTCAAAATATGTTCGATACTACAATTTTCAACTGATTTACTTATTTTTTTGTTTAAAATATTCAGAAAAGTATAAGGAATAAAACCTCGAGACGGATTATCGATATTTTAATTACAAAAAAAATTATAAACAATTACCTCGCCATTACTTAAAAAAACACCCGATTTTGGCCTATTTTTGAGTCGCATTTTAGAAAAACGTAGATAAATTTTTTATTTAAATAAATATCAAAATTCTGTTCAGCGATTTTATTCCTTAATCTTTTTCGAGCATTTTAAAACAAAAAATAAGTAAATCGCTTAAAAATTGCGGTATTCAATTCATTTTGAAAATAACTATATTTTGAATTGTTATTAACAAATAAGCTAAAAATTATTACCATTTTCCATTTTTTAACAAGAAATCTTTGATATATTATTCTTAAAAATTAAAATAAAAAAAGAGTCATATAAATCAGTTTTTTCCCGATTTCAGCCACTCCGCTGGGAAGTCCCCTTAAAAATCATGCTTCACTCAATGCCAAAAACAATCTTTTTTTAAATCTAAAATAATGGAATTATCAAATGATTTAGTTTTTAATCTCCTAATTATAAACGATTTAAAATAATTTTTATTATTAGTCTTATAGGTAAATTTACTCCATACATTTCATTGAAATCCTTTGAATTAGCATGATGGTTGAATAATATCAAATTTACTAGAATTTTAAGTAAACAGATTATGCTGATATTACAGTATAATGCGATAAAACGACAGGAACAAGAAATTTAAATTACTCTTGAATATTTGATGCGCCATTTAGACAATATTTTCCATTTCAACTGATGCTGGTCGCAAAACACGTATTAGCATATAAAAAAAGATCAGAATTCTCAGAGGTCACACTACAAATCGAAAAACTTTGCAACCCTCTGTGTGATGATCCATGAATTTCTTTCGTCCGAAATATGCTCGAGATTTTAGACTTCTTTTTGTTAAAATGAAAATATTGTTGTAACTACGCTAAACTAATAATTACTTTTAAAAATAATTAATTTGTTGAAAATATCTACTGTTCATCTTCTGTTTTGATATAAATTGAACCATAAACATGAAATAATAGTTGAATAATGTATACAAGAAACTTAATATTAATATACATTTGAAATAAAGATTCAACATTAATTGAAATACAATGAATTATTTTGAATATTTAATATTAAACAAAAGAAAAAGAAATTATTATAAATATGCTTTGTCCAGAAAAGTTGTATAGAATGAAAAAGCGCAAAAACGTTAAAGCGTTTTAATAATTGCTTTAAATAGTTTTTACCTAAAGTGTAAAAGAAACGAATTTACTTGCGGAACACGTCCGTGAGGTAAAGACACAAAAAACTGTATACTTGGTTCTGAGTTAATCTAACATAAAATCATATACATTTACCAGTAAATCCACTCAGTTTCAGAGTACGATCAACACTTCCCAACAGATACTTTGATACAAAAGTGTCTTTTTGATTCGCAATGAAAATCCTATTTGTATTCTACAAAAGATTTAATCTCACAAAAAAAGAAAAGATAACCTTGTCTCATAAAGCTGAGCAGGTTTTTATAGCTGAAAATCATACGCGCTGTATTAGATTAAATTATCTAAAATTTACAAAGTTAATCTTAAAATTTTTTCTAACATTACAAGACTGATCAATTATGTGTTTATCGTAATTTTTGAGTAGTATTTTCTGTTAAACCGTTGAATTTCTTTTTATTTCAACCAAAAAAAAAACGTGAAATTTGTCACTTAATTTGATGATTATTAATTAAGAAATTTCATTTATGAAAACGTAAGTGACTGTATTCAGCGGAATACATCTTATTAAATCAAGTACTTTGATGAGTGGTACACTGCTATCGCATACGACGAGTGAAATTTCAGACTTTAGATTAAGACTTGTGCTTCATTTTGACGAAAATTCATTCAGCGTAAAACAGCGTCAAAGCAGTACCGTCGAGAAACTCATATTCCGTAGCTGTTCACGTACCAATATAAATACAACTGCTGTGTTGAGGGCCTTGCATAACTGATTCAGAAAACCTTTCAGCTTTTTCCAGCAGCAATAGGTACCATCCGTTCTCTATCACATATTCTCGTGTGTCGCCCTCGAAAAATTCTTCTGCTGATATTTGCAAAACGTCACTGCAAACTGTACCTTCATATTAACGCAGAGCTTACTCTTGCTGCGGATCACATTTTTTTTCTCCCCGCTTTTGCCATTTTTGTTAAAGCCCGTCTCTTACTGCTTCAGATTTTCTTTCAATAACTTTGCACGACAAATGTTCTTTGCATTTCACAAAAAACAAAATGATGAGCTGTCTCGTTTCATCCGCGAGTCAATTTGTTTTGTCAATACATGCATATAAAATAAGAAAAGATATACAGCTTTTTATCTGCTCTGTCAAATCGTAGTTGAAGTGGACGTGGTCTTAGAATTTTATTTAGTTTTGAACATATTGCCGTTGATAAAGTGAAGCACACTGTGCACAATTATTAAATACGTCATTTACATTGAATCAGGAAATTAGATTTAATTAATCATTGATTATTTTATTGTTGTGGCAGATATGCAGAATTTACATTGAAACTAATGATAATTGAAACCTGTTACGTCAAATTTTGTACATTCAAACAAAATCAAGGACATTGTTTATTAATATTTTTATTTTATCATTTGAATAAACTTTCATGAAAAATTAACAAAATTATTCTACATGAGATAGAATTTTCTGCATAAACCTTGATTTCTTAATGTTAAAATAGTTATAAAACAAATGCATAATAATTGAATTTAAATGTAAGAATGTACTAAAAGTACACAGTTTTCTAGTATATTAAAAATACAGTTAAATTTTGCAATTTTTGTATAAAGAAATTTGTAGAACGCAGAAAATAAATGTATAATTAAATACAGTATTTTCTTTTCATAATTTTATATTATTTTAAAATGTTTTAAACAAGATTTAATATGAAGATGTGTAATGTCATATAATGGGTTTTTAGGTCAATTTTACGTCTTTGTTAATGTATCGATAGAAAAATAAACACGAATTGAAATTTAAATCAAGCATAAACAGCCTTTAAATAAAATAATATATTCATATTGAAGAAACTGGAAACAAATATATTTTATTCTCGGATCTTTAAATATAGTCAAATATATTTATTAGACAACGTTGTTTTTATCTTCGATCATCTATAAAATAAAGACTATTTTTGTTTTCACAACAATATCTTATCGCGACTATCTCTTATTCATTCAATTTTGTTTTTGCATGAATTGAAGACGAATCTATTGATCTTTTCTTTTACCAGGCGACTTTATAGATTCGTTTTCTCTAAGAGCACTACTTGTTTTTGAACTTTGTGCAAAGTACGCTTCAAAAAAAAATATATTTTTCGATTGGAAAAAATATAGTACTTCTAAACAATAAGTACTTCTAAAAAATGAATACATTTCTGGAACCACAAAATCTTTGTTAGCGTTAAGTAAAATTTAAAATCATTTTTTTAATTGAAAGAGGTTATGTTATTAAATTTCAATTGTGCTTTCAATAACATTAATACAATTAACGATTGAGTGAGTTTTGATTTGATAATCATTTTCATAAATTTGAAAGAAGCTTAAAAATGCATGAAAATAATTCTTATGCAAAAATAAATTCCGAGTTTTAATAATACGTCATAAATTTGTCACGTATCACGAAAAATCGTGATATTTGAATGAAATTTGAAAAGCAATTTAATTGTCAAAAATAATTATATTATGACGTTTGTCTTTTGAAAAGTTCTCTATAACTAAAATCAAGTACTCTAAAAAAATATTGTTGAATAGTGTTTAATAATGAAAAATTACGTATAAGTTGAATTGTGAAAATTTAAAATTTTTTTTAATAAATATTTGACAAGTTCTTGAATACATATATTTATACACTCGAAATCGATATAACAGCTCTCAAAAATAGACAAAGTTGTATTTTGACGTTCAATCATAATCTGGTTTGGTATAATTTCTACGATAATCTTATATTTTGAATGCATAATGTTTAAATACTTCATTTTTTCATCAGTTTTTATTAAATGATAAAGCGATAAATACGCAAGAAGAAAAAAGCAAAAAGATTTGACAAACCATTCTGATAGATGATAGGTTATGATAAATAATATCTAGCTATTGTGATCAAAAAATTTTGTACATAAAAGAAGGAGACTAGAGATTTATGATAAGTAAAAATTACTTCAATTGTGAATGATAGCACAATATCCGCCTGATTTATTTTTATATAAATTAACTAAAGGAATCTTTATACATATTTTAGGTCAAAACAGTTCATTCAAAATTTAACCATTAACTAAAAAATTATTTATTTTTTATTTATTATTATATACACCTACTTATACGCATTTTTTTGCGTTTCCGGGGGGAAAGAGAAGAATACTACTATTCTACTATAATTTTCAGTCAAGTATATACATTGTCAAGTATTACTAGTCATAGTATTAAACGAAGGGTGGGAGAGGTAAGGAGAGGGAAGGAAGTACGGGTTATGGGCCTAGAATTTTAAGTGGAACCACTTCCGCATTAACGTTTCTATTCAAGGGAACCACGAAAACCTTAACAAAGTGGCCGGCAGCGAGAATCGAACCTGCTACCACCCGAATACGAGTCAGTCACTTTGCGCACTATACCATACTCGCTCGTTCATTTACTGAAAATGTTAAGTTAGTTTTATAACGAATACTCTAACCAACCTAGTAACTAAATTTTTATGTATATTAAATGGCTTCACCAAAGACGTTTCAAATCCTGATAAGAACTATTAGAAATAGAAACAGTTGCACTTATATTCAAGAGAACATATAGTATGTTAACAGATTAATTAACGTTTTAATTTATGTTGATGTCATGCAGATGATGTATTACAATTGTGTTGAATTTATATAATTTTGCATTTACACGACGGCGCATTAAAATAAAAAGAAAATAAATACACGGTAACTTTCCGGCTCATTCATTGTTTCAAATCGATTTGTTTTATACTTTTGTTTCCAATCGATTTTTTTTTGTACTTGGCCGGAGACACTACCATGTCTCCTGATAATATACATATGAGCAGAGCACGTATGTATACAGCACGACTATGACAGATGTGACTTTTTATATGAAGTTGGATATAAAAAAACTTAAGTTGGCAATACTTTTTGACATCTATTGTGGTTAGTTCGATATTTAAACAAGTGTTGATACACTTGAAATGGTTAATTTTTAGATACTATTGATAAAAATATTTCATAAAATGTAAAACAACAATTTATTTAAAAAACAAACGAATTAACAACTGATGGATAGAAATACAAACATAAAATAGTCAGAATTTATTCATACCTGAGTAGCAAAATCTATAAGGTACAATACTTAAAACCCTGGATGAAATAATACGTTAATTACATATTAAGGATTTTTATATTACTAAGCATGTTATTATATTCCATCTAAAGTTTCATTTGTATGATAAAGAACTTCCGTTTTTTAAGTTGTCAATGCATGTGAGAATTAATTGTCCATCTTTTTGTATTATTTTCCCCAATTTACAAGATAACTTATATTATCCTGATAATAAATACTACTGTATTGAGAATTTGTGGTTTCAATTCTCATATTTATTCAGAGTGCACACGATTATTGAATCCATTTTTTCATTAAACTATCACAGTCCGTCGTCTAAAAACATAATCTATAAAAGTAGCACGAAACTTCACCGGAAATCGCCCTAGAGCGTTTTTTTGTTTCAGACGGCTCAAGGCTACATTATTGAGCACATCATCTGCAGTCTTATGTGTTCAAATATTCTTTTCTGTTAGCTTTCTGGTTACACGAATCTCTACTGTCTCTTTTCAACTACTGAAAAATCATATCATTGAAATGAGTGGTACCAACAAACTAAAAGTAAACTTTAGGCAGACACAAATATGCCAAGACCATGATTAAGCTGACTTTCCACACCAAGAAATACGAGCAGTCGTTAAAACCTTAGAGATGAAGACTTTGCACTTTTATTAACTTCAATATAACCTTATCCAAGATCCACGACATCATTAGAGTTGCTCTTAAATCATCTCACCCACGTAAAACAACTCTCAACTGAACACTCTCCCATGGTCAGGCCAGTTTGGTACGTAGTTCTCTTATTCCCCGGACAATGAATGACAGAATGCAGTTAGAGCTTGACATGGATACAAATGAAAACATAACTTTGTCGTCCATCAGAATTTCGACACTGATTAGTGAAAAATTGAATGAAGCATTAACCGATCTTCGCGATGACCTTTCTAACGCTAAAGCTGACATTGCAGATTTACAAGCCAGGTCCACTAAACTGTCAGATAGAATTACGGCTTGTAAAAATAACAAAACCACTATTACCGATGTCTGCTCCGAATTGCGGGAACGAGTACAGCGCGCAAAAAAATTTATTTTACATGAATGTGAACCTCTGAAGAGGATCTGAAGAGTACCAATATTATTGTTGCCGAGTTTTCTACTAATCCACAAGCAATAATATTTAGACGCTTGGGCAAACCTACAAAAGGCAAACCTTGCCCCCTAAAATTAGTTTTCGGATCAGCTGAGGCACTAAAAATATTGCTGAGAAATAGCAAACTTCTTCTTGCAGCACGCAATTCCTTGCAAGAGAGAACAGATGCAGAAGAGCAAAACCTCATCATTAAATTTATTCCTGAAGTCCCCTTAGTTATTCAAAAAAAAACCATAAATTTTCTAAACGGGAAATGTCCCTCTTTACTTCATGACTTTTCCACTTCACTTTTTTTACCAGAATATACATGGTCTTCGCACCAAATTACCTTTTTTTAAAAGTAAATTTCATATTTTTACTTTGATTATATAATTATCTCTGAAACCTGGCTTTGTGACAACATAACAAACTCGGAGTTAAATATTCCAGATTTCAACTTTATCAGTGTCTATTGACACATTCTAAGTGTTGGCGTTTGTTCTTATTGAAGATGTTTCTTCCACTTTTGAACTCCTCTATGAATAATGTCCACAAGAAGTTGCAAAATAATTTGATGTAAAATTTTAAGTAATATTTCAAATTTTGGTGAATAAATAACAATTTTAATCATTTCTAACAGCATACCTACATTCGAGGAGTACGAACTAGGGGAAGAGGACGGAGAAGCCCACAATGTTCAGTTCTCTTTGGAATTAATATAAAAGTGTAAAGAAGCGTCTTGCACGGACAAATGACCTTTCTGAAGGTTAGCACAACAGGTTCAGGACGATAGTTGGACGTAATCACCTAAGTTTTTACGCTTTTATAGTGGAGAAAAGAACAATCGGACACAGAATCAATGTTCCGCGTGCTTGAAGTAGCATGCCAAATAAATATACAGAAAGGAAAATCTATGAAGAAAAACGATAAACTTATATATGAACAGGTAACCCAATAAGAAACATATATAGATGAAGACAATGTTCAGCAGTATCTGCGTTCACTCGGCCACTACATTGCCATGTATACTTATTGAACTTTATATTATACTTTAACTTTTAATATGTGATTTAATCTTGTAATAAAAAAAAGTATACTGGAAAAATAATCGTTTGAAAAAAAAAATTAATGGAAAAAAGATATATTGGAAAACTTTTTTTTGGAAAAAATGGATTGGAAAATTAAAATTGGAAAAAAATATTGGAAAAAGTGTCTTTCTACTGATTGTGGAATAAGTAACTTTGTCCGACAACGCGCATTGCAAGTGTAAAACGGATCTAACCTTAACGCGTATCACGTACAACCAAATTCCGTTCTTTGCCACGCAGGTTAGTTAGATAATGTTTCGTTCACAATGCCTGTGGTTATCCGAAGCGGGGAATTTGTCAGAGGTACGTAAAATGTACGTAAATAAATGAACCATACCTGAATCTCCCGGAGCAGGCCAATCCACTTCATGAGCACCGGTTCGCTTCCCGAGATCCTTATAAACCCCGGTTGGGAGGCCTTGGTACAAAATTCTAGCGATCCAGCCCTCCAACCGTCTACCTGGATGAGATATGATCGCAAGACACATGAAAGTCCTACTTATGGAGATTTCATATTTCCACAACATCGGGTCTCCTATGCCTATCACAGTGACAGCACACCACTCTGAAATAGCGTTTCTGCCACTTGAGACGTTGATTAGGGTTGCCATCGGGCTTGTCACGCTCAGTAAAAATGTGTGACTATATCGTAGTGGAGAAGCCGGATACAAAATTGCGTATGCATTGGAAGCTACCCGGAACATCTCAGACGAAGTGAAACCTCAACCATCGTTATTCTATGTGTCCAACTTCACCGTATCGCCTATGAGAAATCCAAGAGATACAGTCATGAAGCCAGACCACCACATTGTTCTTGAACGTCCAGTCACCCGGAAGACGACAACGGCAAAGAAACCTGAAGCCGTCAGCAAGCAATCAACCTCGTTGTGCTAGATCCGGTAAAGTACACAGTCACAGCTAATGCAGATTTTTGACACCTATTATCCGAATTGCGGAAAAAAGATCACATCGCGAACATATGCCGTTTACGCTCAAATCACCAACAGATTAATTAAATGACAAAAGAATAGCTCGCTGTCACCAACGTAACCACACACGGCTTCAACTAAATTGGGATCATCGTGGAAGCCCAGACGATCCTTGTAAGGATCGAAGGAATCACATCAAGATGGAGCTTGAAACTAGTGTATCTTTCTTTGTTATCGACAAATCAAAGCTGAGTGTCATAAAAACAGGTTTTATCCTACAAAAAATCAACGCAAGACTCAAAGGTAACACGAAGCACCCGATCTACTGCATTGGTCTAACAACTGCGACCGCCACTGTAGACACCACAATCATAAAACTACATCTCTATATACACTGAAAACAGGTTAGGAGAGCAACTCTTATGTGTTCAACGAAATTGGTCGGTAACTGCGCGACTACTATTTAGGCAAACTGCTAACTCAATTTATGCGCTCTATATTACCTGCTGATGGTTATTTTGTGACAGAA
Organism: Idris sp. 1 HC-2018; assembly: GCA_022817325.1. NCBI lineage: Eukaryota > Metazoa > Arthropoda > Insecta > Hymenoptera > Scelionidae > Idris > Idris sp. 1 HC-2018. Next base: position 48,942 of record JABFPM010000023.1, read on the forward strand.
CATAATAGTGCTGCCACGAATCACAAATTAAATGAAGAAGAAGAATTTATACGCTAAAGTCTCCGTCTCCGAAATCGAATAATGGTTTTGCCTAAAAAAAAGAAGTAGGCGACTTTGTCCCCCCAATTGTGTGAGCAACAGTTCCTATCTATCCTCAGTGTAGATGCCTAGAACTACGATACACTGAGAGAAATTTCTGTGAGGATTTCCTTTTAGTTCAAAAAGAGATTTTTCTGAGTGTACACTTCTCGGTCGAGACTAGATCACCGAATATTAACTAGATTCAATAGCAATTATTTTGAATAAGGCTTATCGGTTTCCAGTAACTTGGTTCGATATCGATGTTAAATTTTTATTTTTATTATTTTATCATTTGATTTTGGCAATAATAATTAGCCCTTCACACATTATCCTACCGTCAAAATTACCTCAACTGCTCTTATAAAGTTTCAAATTATCGATAGTAAAGGTCCATCGGGGCATTGAGAGGCATCGAAAATTTCGTTTTTAATCAATTGTTTTCATTTTTGTTAACGCAAAGTTATACAGCATAAATTTTTAATTAAAAAACAATAATCAGAATAAATAATGCTCAATATCCACAGAGAAGATAGATTTTAAAAAATTAAAATATTTAAAATATTATAAAAAAATGAATTTTTTTTTATTTTTCACTCTCTAAATCCCAATAAATGAAAATTTGATTTATATAATACGTGGAAGGTTCTGGACGTTTTAATAAGTGAATATTTTCTTACTGAAATTAAAAGAGTATATTCTAACTCTTTCACTAGAAAAACGAACGTTTTAATTGAAGACGTTTAGACATTTTTTTCTGACAAAAGATGCCAAAAGCGTCTTTTCATAAAATACTTCTGCCATCTTTTACCATGAAAAGATATCTAAACGTCTTCAAATAAAACGTTTATTTTTCCAATGTTCTAATAATTGATTTCTGTGGTGGAAAATCCTCTTTATCAATGCACTTCTTATTTCGTAAAGAAGTTTACAAACAAAATGTAAATATTTTGTTTGACATACACTGCCCGTCGAAAGTTCTGGGCCACTTGTTTGGAGATTATCGGTGAACATTTATATAAATATCTTTGGCAAATATGAATTGAAACGCACAAAAATTGGACAGCTTACAGTTTGATAGATTATGTTCGAGAAAATAACACATAAAAAATAATATTTTCAACCCCCGCCATTTTTCTAAATCAAACGCAGCCATTTTTCTAAAAAAAGAGGCTTGAGTTTAAGGGGGTAGTCTAGTGTGAACGTCGAAAAAAAGAGCTATTTTGAAGAATTTTGTTCTTAGTCACAGAACATCATTTATTGTCAAGTTTTATTTTAATAAATAAAAATTAATCAAATAAATACACTCTGTAAATTGTCCTCATGCCACTCGTGTAACTAATAACTCAAAAACTATTCAACCAATTTTCTTGAAATGTTATCCACATATTCCAGAGATATGTCGGTATGGTCGGAACTAGGATCTTTTGATTCCATCAGCATTTAACCAATGGCGCATAGTGAAAACAAAAATCTCAAATTCCGACTGTGTTTTGATAGTTATTTTTTTTAATAAAAAATGTAAATGTTGATGGAATCAATAGATTCAAAAGTTTCGACCATAGCGACATGTCTATGGAATATGTGGTTAAAATTTTAAGAAGATTGGTTGGGTAGTTTTTGAGTTATCAGGTACACGAATGGCATGGGGACAATATAAAGAGTCTATTTATTTAATTAACAATTCTATACATTTGTTGTATTAAAAAAATTGTTGCTTGAAGTATTAAGTGCGTTTTATTTATTAAAATAAAACCTAACAATATAGTATATTACGTATCGAGGCGCTGCAAGCGCCAAGATCGATATGTCATTTTACGTATCTTAGGAGCGGGTCGTAAGTGGCAACATTCAGGCTAGAGGGCCATAAGCGACAGCTTATGGCCCGGAGTGCTTGAGAGTTGCCACTTTTGGCTGCTCCTACGATACGTAAAAAGATGTTCTGCGACTGAGAAAAAAATTATTCAAAATAGGTCTTTTTTTTTGACGTTCACACTGGACTACCCCCTTAATTTCACTACAAATTGAGAATTCAATTGACGCGTAAAAACTAAATACATTTTCAAAAAGTATAGAAATTTATTTTTCATTTAAAACTAAAAAAATGTAAATATCTTCATTTTTGAGAAAATTATGATATTTTGATTTTTTTTTTTCGTTTTTTAGCTCATTACCGATAAAATCATGCGATATAGCCATGCAGCTAAAAATTTAAGTTAAAACTAAAAAAAAACAAATATTTTATATGATTATTTAATTAATAAAGAATTTTTGGGTAGAAAACAAAAATCAAGGTTAATTTTTTTTTTTCAACTTAAATTTTTTAGGTGTATGACTATATCGTAAAATTAAGATATTTACATTTTTTCAGTTTTAAATGAAAGATACATTTTTACATTTTTTGAAAATGTATTTAGTTTTTATGCGTCAATTGAATTCCCAATTTGCGGTGAAATTAAACTTAAGCCTCTTTTTTTAGAAAAATGGCTGTATTTGGAGGTGGACGAAAAGGCGGGCGTTGAAAATATTATTTTTACGTGTTATTTTCTCGAACATAATCTATCAAACTGTAAGCTGTCCAATTTTTATGCGATTCCATTCATATTTGCCAAAGATATTTATATAAATGTTCACCAATGATCTCCAAATAAGTGGCCCAAAACTTTAGACGGGCAGTGTACATATAATATATTGATAAAATGTAAACACGAGTAAAAATCTATGTTCTTTTTTTTCCAAATACTTTTTAAGAAAAGTATATCTGTAGTGCCAGTGCACGTGGTATCTATTCCTCACGCACGAAGGATTCATACTTGTCTCTGAGGTGCAGAAAACTCGGCTAATCGATGTACCTTTCGTGATGAACATTCGCAATGGCGGTCGTTGATAAGGATCGGCTCTTTTATAATATTGATTCGACCGATTTTATTATTCATAAGTTGATTATAGTATGTTGCTACTTTTAGACGCATCCTTGTCACCGGAAATGCATATGACAAGTCTGCTTATGCACATTCTGATATGACAAGGGCAAACAGGGTTTTAGACCATAGTCTATATGACTTTGGTTTTTGATCATTTTATTCAAAACAAGTAATTGACAAAAGGATTGTCTTATCTTGTTTTTACACATATTAAATGATTCAAATTTAATAAATTGTTTCAAAATTCAAATACTAATCGATAGTCATCGGTAACAGATTCGTGTTCAAATTTCCAAGTAAATGTTGCTAGTGAATATTTGGAGATATTTAATGGCTTTGCGAAAAAAAAGAATGATTTGAAATTTTATTCAGAGATAGTGTAAATCATATAGAATAACATTCAAAAGTTTTATGCAATATTTTCATGTTTTTCAATTCACAAATATTCTACAGAGACTCAATTTGTACTCAAACATATACACTGAAAAACAAATGACGACAATTATTAACTAACATTTTATGCCAAAATGTTTATCTATTTTACATGAGTTTGATAAAAGAACTATACATGTAAATTCTACGAAATTCTTTTTTTAATTTTTATAAGTTTTTTTTAAATTCCATGGCAGTCATAAAATTTAAAATAATAAAAAGTGAACAATCAAAGCATAAAAATGTTTTTAAAAAACTCTTAATCAAACATATTTAACAATTTTAGAACATTTTTTAACAAAAGGTCATGAAAAATGTCTAATTTTACTAACTTATACAGTAAAATTAAGTAAAAAGTTTTTCAATTTCAAAAATTTTATTTTTTATAATTTTGATTTTATAAAAAAAAAAGTTACACGTTAGACGTTACACCTCATAACTGCAAGCAGTTATGATCCCTTCCGGGGGGAAATTTTAAAACAATTTTTCTGTTATATGAAGTTATGCTTATACATTACTTTTATCTAACTA
>JABFPM010000024.1:0-52390 GCA_022817325.1 Idris sp. 1 HC-2018
ACACTACACACCAATTCGTTCGATCTTGCGTCTCTCTCGCTCCGTTTCTGTATATGTATGCGTGCAGAATATATTATCGTTTTGTTCTCGGGCGAGCATCTAGCCAGTGTTGGAGCTGGTTGTCATTGGCTCATTTGTTAGACGCCATCCAAAGCATGCGGGGCCGTGATTTAGTGCCTCCACCTTAAACCGCGCTGCCCCGTGATCTTCGGTCGCTCTTTTTGGCCTCGATCCACTCGTAGCAAAAGAGACAAAGAAGCTGTCTTTACATTCGAAACGCGCGAGTTGACGACCTCACCATTGGACAACCAAGTCCTTTCAACCCTCATGTCCTTTGACTCTGCCAAAGACACTTCTTCTCTTTTAACGCGGCATACGACATGCTTGTCCGCGCTCGCTAACGTCTTCTTTCAGTCAACAGGGATACCAGGGTGACGTGTTCCTTATACTTGATAAACGATCGCGGCTTTTGTGCACTTTTGCTTTTTGATTCTGAAACATTCGTCACGTTTATCCGCTTATTTGAATACTAGAATTTGGCTGCAAAAAAAGAATCAAAACAAGTTTTCCAGAGCATTTAAGTAGCATCCAACTGGACACAGAGATTAGGAATATAATTAATATTTGAAATCAGTTTAAATTGAAGTCATCCGGTCAGGTATCATAAAAATAAATCATCCGGAGACAAGGCAATATAATTTCTGTTGCATCTAATCGCTCTTATCCGTAAACAATATTCTTTTGCTTTTACCAAGAATACAAATCGCTAGAGAGTTTATTTCGGAGTATCTGCACCTGCAATCTCTTCGGAGAAAGATAAGGGGGTATATTATAGCTTGGCAGGTGTAGGTGGTCCCGCACCTGAGCATCATTCGAAGGTGTTTCGTGCATACACAGACAACTAATAAGGACCCCCAACTCGGGCGTACTCTTGGCCCTGTATTTACACAGTAGCCAAATTTGAAAGACGCGATCGTCATGAAATCTAATTGTCGGTCTTCGAATAAATTACAAAAATAAACACACCGACGATAAGTCAAAAAAGGTATTTTTGAGTTAATGAAGGGTACATGCATCGGGACAGACCGGGGTGAACGAAACGGAAGGAGTGAAACGCATAACTGAGAATTGCGGCTAGATGCTCTACGATTTCTTTTTCTTCTTCTTATTTTATCGTTACGTCTTTTTCCCTTGGGAATGGAAATACTAATTTTGCGGAATACAGTGGCTGGACTGCGGTGAGCATCCAATGGTATAAGGTGATGGTATGGGTTGTGATTACCTAGGGATAATTATAGTCGACGTGAGCGCAGCTTATATAGAGGGGGTGGTTGTTATACGTGCAGGATACTGGCTTAGGTCGCTGACGTGTGCTCCGCAAATGTATATAGGTATATGTGTGCATGTTTGTGTATGAGTGTGCGAAACGTTCAGTGCGTGAGGTCCAGGTTGGAGTTCATTTCTTGCATCATTTTCACATTTTTATTACATTTGAATAAGATTTGTAAACTTTGGTTTGTTCTTCAGAATGAAAATAGTTTATTTCTGCCAAAAGTAATTTGGAATTTTTTTCATCTCACCGGACAATTGCGGAAATCTAATTTGAACTTTGCTTGTCATTAACATACTTTCTTGTTATTATAATTTAAAACAAATTATGCCCGGTTTCAAATCGACAATTATTTTCAACAATTCAGAATCATCAAATGGAATCAATCGTTGAAAGAGCATTCGGAGAATCGCCTGCGACGCCACACAGTAATAAGAATTTATTGCGTCGGCTTTCAACAGTAGCTGACGGTTTTCGAATTCGAGGAAAGACCATTTTTGATATCGTAGAGATGCTACGATAATTGCAGTATAATGAAAGTAAAGGGGATAGCAAAACACGAGGGCGGTATGAGAGAGAGAATGAAGACGAGACGTAATTGCTGCATCCTCTTAGTCACGTGCCGTTCACGTGGTTCTCAACTGCGAAAGCAACTTTTCCGCAAAGTGAATAAAAATTTGTCACTATTCTGTAATGCTCATACATATTCATGCCACTTTTATACAAGCAAATTAGAACTTAATGCATGTAAGTGGTTACTTTAACAAATTTTAATTATTTTTTTATTAGTATTATTATTAAGAAAATTTTATGTCAGTTTCAAATCATTAAAAAAAAATTAATAACTCATTTTGATATAACAAAAAAATGTATTTATTACTCTCAAATTTGATTTATCATTACTTGAAACAATATAAAGCTTTGTTTTGATAAAGTTAATGTCTTTATGAGTTTTTGTAAGTTTAACGTCAACTTAAGATTTTTTTCGAATCATTTTAGTTAAAGTTTTTCTCAAAGTTGAATAGTTGCAGGAATTGCCAAATGAACGGCATTACTTGCAGAGCATCGCACAGTCTGAAAGATCTATCATTAATTTCTGTTCGGGAGAAAAGCCGAGTTGCGCTAATGGGAGCCATGGTCTAATGCCTCCTGCTGTGTTTACCGGAGCCCCCTTGCTTTCGCTGTGCTCTTCTACTAATGGCCACTCTTTGATGACAAATATCGGACGAAAGAAAATATATAAATTACATCGAGAAAGCACTTTGACGATGACACCAGCGGTTATGACGTCGAAACTCTGTTTCATAATTTTTTCATAACTGTGCAGACTTATTATTTTTATCCATAGTTTCTTAGATCTTTTTGATCGGGTTAGAAAACAGTTATTAATTGAAAAAAACCTAACAATTGCCATTCGAATGACAGTGAAGAAAAACGGCAGTTGGACTGAGGCGTTAAGGACAGGATGTATTCCCGGGTGGTTCCGGAATCGTATGTACTAATAGTTCTAAGATACAAGAAACCCTTCAGAGGAAGCTAAGTGCCAAGGGTTGCACGTACACGCCAACTTGAGCAAGCTTTGATTATCTTGATCTGGACAGTGTCAATAGAAAACTACTGTCCAAGTATCCGACCTTGATAAATCAACCGGAAACGGAAACTATTTACAAAGAGGCGAGATCAACAGTTCTGAACTATGATTCAACTCAGATCAGACTTGGTGATAAATATTTATTGTTTGCCATTCATTAAATTTTTATCTGAAATTAAATTATGAAGCAACGATATTAATAATTATAAAAATAAAAAATATATTTTTCTAATTATTTTTATAGATATAAATTTTAACTATAATTATACAGTCAAATTAATAAAATTAATTTTTTAATCTAAACTGGTTTGATTTAATGTTAAGTAATATTGTTTGTTATAAATGTCACTTTATACACGTAATACAGTCTTTAATATTGGTGTAAGGAAGATAAAACTAAATGAAAATGTTGAATATCGAAGATCAAGAAGAGATCGGTGAAGATGTTTTATAATCCAAGTTAAAGCAATAATGTAGTGCATGGAATACGGTGTTATAAGCGCAGCGGATATTCCAAGTTGAAGCTCGGCGCCACACTACCCAGGGAACCCCCTTCGTTATTTGTAGCCACGATGAGCCTTTATTAGCAGTTATATTCCATTCGGTCGCGAATCTATACGCGCAAGTATTCGTAAATTCGCGTTTAAAGCGATCGTATCTTATGCAAATGAGACAATTTAATCCTCTTGATATTTCTGTTCGTTTTTAATAACAGTCGTATTGAAATTGCCCGAACCAAATCACAAACAATCAATTAGCCACGATTAATAGTCTTGCATTTCTTTTCGTCCGAGGGAGACACCACTGACAAGATTCCTTCTGTCCTCTTTATAGACTTCAAATATTATTTATTAGACAGAAAATAAACAAAAGTTTATTAGTAAAATAAAATTTTCCGCTTCAAAATTAGAATAATTTAACGACTTGCAAATTGAATTTGTAAACTTGATTTAGTGAAAAATTTCTTTTTAGTTTAATATGCAAATAATAATTTAACAGAACTAACGAATCATTCGATTTAGCTGTGGATATACTAAATCCATTTTCTTTTTGTGCATTTCTTGTATTTAGCGGTCTAAATAATTGCATTATTTAACTCAGCCGAGCATTCTAAATAACGTTGAACGACTGTGCGTAAATTTGTTTAAATACTTTCTAACAGAAATGCAGTTTTCTCGACATTCTTGTGAGTGCTAGCGGCTCTGCAGGGAGTCCATGCTTCGACTTGTTTCGCATGAGCTTCGGCCTAGCAAAGTGCGATAATAAGCCCGCGGGCTGTCGGTCCGGGATCCGCAATTCACTTCATACAAATTGAATCCTTCGTAGGCAAGTCCTGCACGATGAGAAAGCGTATCTGAGATCAGCGATCCGTAATCGTAACAGGCCTTTGTAGTCCTCGCAAACATCCCCTTTCCTTTGCTTTTCGTCGTTACCATCGTTTTGAAAACACATGAAACCAGATTAGCAATTCAGGTCGATCTTGAATTAAAAATAAAATTGAACAACTCTTTTATGTTGTTTTTACCAATTATTTCTTTATTATACGAAATTAATTAAATTTTGTTTGCAAAGACATTTTTGTTGAATGTGAAATCAACCTACGCATTTGTAATTGCAATATTTATAGTTTGACTTACATTAACACAACAAATCATATAAAATAATATTATATTTGTACAAAGTAATTATTATAATAAATAATAAGATTCTGAAAAATATAAAAAGAATGTCATAAAAATAATTTTTCTATGTTAAACAAGAATTCAATTGTTTTATAAACAGTAATTTTATATATTATTCACTGTTTAAATCAACAGTTAAACTCTAAAAAATGAGTACAATTAAAATTTAAATTCTTTTGAGAAACGAAGTACTTGCATTTCTATTAAATGTTATTGTATCATTTGCACTGCACTAAATAGCGCTATAAGTGTCGTAGCATAATATTTTGCGCAATTGCCACGATCTTCACACACAGTAACCATTATATATGCAACAAACCAAAAGTAAACTTATACGATATGTAATTACATCTGTCATTGTGTTGGATAAAATAATTTTGCAATACAATTTTAGATCATATTATTTTAATTAATAAACTCTTTGAAAAATAATGTATTACAGTTTTTATGTGTTATTTAAAAAAAATTATTTTATCTGAATTTTATAAGTTATTGACAATGCAAACCCAAATAAATGTAAATATATGAATAATTCACAATTTATGTGTATACTATCGGAGTAATTAACCTCAAATAGTGTTGTTATTATAGTGAAAATTATTCAACATTCATTCAAAATTTTACATAATTTCACTTTATAACAATATTTTTTTTTTTTAAATTTAAACATATAATTAAAAAAGTAATCATATTACCTACATTTTGAAAGTTGTTTTCTTCTTAATTTTCGTATATTTTCATTTTCTAATTTTTTGAATATTGACAATTTCTTGAATTGAATGTTTTGAATAATAACAATAACAATTATAAATAGACTAGAAAATGTTGTATACATAAATATTAATTCATTTTGATTTTAAATTTTTAATCAGAAAAAACTCAATTTATCTTGCTCAATCCGAGAACTGAACCCTGGCCTCCGCGGCGTTAGCATATTACTTTGCTCCTGAACGACAATGGTCTTTGTATGACCTCTCATTTGTAATCGAATGTAATCTCTCCAAATTAAATTAGTCATAATTGCGAATACATTTTTATATTTATTTATTTATTTAATAATAGATTTGTTTAATTTAGTCGTTGAGAACATTCAATATGACATTATTCGACTAATAATTTGTATATGATAAAAATAACATTAACAATTATCAATAGGTCAATAAGTATAATTGTTATTGTTTACTATATTCTAGATGTTCTTTAAAAACTTTTTAAAATATAAAAAACGCGATTTAAAACTTGTTATACATTATAAATTCGAGTTTTTAAATATTCTATACGTTTGTCACATTTTTTAACATTAAATAAACACAAAGTTATTAATATAATTTATATTTTCACAAATTATTAATTCTCAAGATGCAAATAAGATATAATCTAATCTAAATAGTATCTATATTTGTATAATATATATCTATATTACTTAAATTTAACAAGGGTTGTTCAGGAAAATATTTTTTCACATTAATTGAATTTCTGATCAGGGCCATTGTAATACCCTGCGTCACGCTTCATATTGGTCCTCTATCAGGAAACCTTGTCAGAGCTTGAAAAGGTTTCCCTTTTTCAAAACTCTTTGATTACACCAAAGGAAATCGGATATGGACCTAACATGACTCTCATCAGACAGCCATTGGCCAGGGCTTCTATTTCCTATCCGGATTTGGGCCACATTTCTGTCAGGGCCAGCCTTGTTGCATTTCTACAACATATATAGATTGTACGAAAACTGATTAGTTTTAGTTATGTTTGGTAACTATTTTTTCTTATCAAATACGCTGATAATATTTAAATATTTACATTTTCTTATATAGATAAAATAGAATAAACATATTATGAAAATGTTTGTATTTTTATTTTAGTTTATAATCTGCATTTGCTTTTATTATGGTTAAATTACAAAATGTTAATTACATTTCTGATGTATTAAAAGCCTTTATTCTTTTGTTTTGATTATAAAGTTCAAAGCAACCGGAGAAGCTAAAACCTGGTATCTTTAAAATGTGATGCTATTGCAAAAATATTACGAATTCCATGGACAGCCATATCAATCCCTTCATCTAGCACTAAATTTGCAAAACGAATCATCTTAAACATTTAAAAGTGAAGGACAAGGTATATACCAGGTGATCTGCTGATCTGACTATTTTTGAAAAGCAACTTATGATCAACTACATCTAGTATTTTTATAATAAGTAAGTAATATTTTATTTTTAACCAATCTTTTTAATATACAATTTATAGGCAATTTGTTGTGGCCAAATTCAAACATGATAAATTAAAATGTTAAAATAATTTGAAACAAGCCATATGACGTATGGCGTAAGCATGCCTTTATGGATACTTTGCTCACTGGAATTTTTAAAAAATAGTAAGACTATCATAAAAATATTTTTTACTAAATGATAATTACAAAGTTAGTGTTTAATGCATTTTATTAAGCATATAATATATAATTTATGAAATAATTATTTTTTAATAATTAAAAAGTATTTCATTGATTAATCAGTTATTTCTATGAATTGGTAAAAATCATTTTTAAATAAAAATACTGTTTTATCACCCAAAGTGTCATGCTAACTTATTTTCTATATACTTAGAATAACAATTACGTCTATATTTACAATCTTGGATTTCTATCTGGTTGCTATAATTAAATGTGTAATTGTAATACAGTCATATAATTTTGTATTATATTAACGTGCATCGCAAATTGTTTGAATAACTTAGTCATAATGTATGATGCCAAAATTACATTTACTGCAGTAGCAATCATTAATTTGCTGGCCCATTCTAAAGCAAATTTGAAGACTAAATTTGTTAAGAATAAATTTTCGACTGTGCGACAAAATTCTTAGAAGCACATAAACAAAGTATGTGGGACAGATAATTTTTCGTCGTTATTGTCGATTTCCGTCAGTTAATTTTAAGGGGCTGAGAAAAGCCGGCACACAAACGTGGCTTGCATCAAAAATAATAAATAAAGCTTTTGAGCTTTAACCAGAAGAACGTACGCGAGCGCGCATTTCATCGGAAGACAAAAGGCAAAGTAATCGTAGCTTGAAATTATAATAACCGGCCCGACGTGGCCGAAGCTGTCCCGTCTGCGCGATATAATAAGTAAGTCGCCGCGGGGGTAATATCCAGGGTTTGGGAGCTCGTCCAATTATATTCACGACCAAGCTTATGGCCGACATTGAATTAAACAAAGATGACCGTGTAAAAGTGAACTATTAAGTAGTGTATGCAGATTGTTTAATTAGTATTTATGATATATAGTACATAAGTAATCACTTTTGATGTGTCTCATTTCATTGCCTTTGTACAATGGACAAACCACATATAATGTCACTTTAAATGCTTGGAAAAAGTCATAACAACAATACTGTACCTCGCTGATTATTATTATCATGTGTAAATTAAATAGAAGCTTTATAAATAAGTTAGATGTTTAACTAACAAAGTTGACATTCATTACGTATGCGTGTAATTAATATTTGGTTACCTTTGTTCGCACAAGCGAACTTTGAAATAAATAGAACTGAAATGGATTTATTTTAAAATTTCTATATTGAAATAATTCAACATTTGATAATTAATGAATAAAAGAAAAATAATGTTTCAAAAACAAAATCATTGTAAAATTTGTAATAACAATTTGCATATAAAAATAAAACTTTTACAATAATTGAAAGTATGAATGTTACGAGATACGTAACCGTCTGTATGGCTTTACAAGGGTTGAGTTGGTGAGAGCAAACTTGTTTGCATTTTATTCTATACACGAACAAACGAGATGTGAGAGGTAGAAAAGCTCTCAATAGGGCAACTCTTCGTGTCCGTAGCTCAGGATATTACGTAAGTCTGAAAAATGCCGGGTCCAAAGTAAAGTGGACTGGGACCGGACAAAGGGTTGTCATTCTCAAACGATAAGGCCGAAGGCTCTGTAGTCGCGCAATTAACAGCGAATACAGGGTTGTGTCGTGATTAACAATTTAAGGCAACGACACAAGAAATTCAACATTTTTGTTGCCATCAAAGTTGGACAAAATACCTATATGAATCTCATTTGATAGAAAATAAATGAGAAATTATATACTTGAATGTATAGAAATAAGGACGTTATATTGCTCTAAATTCAATTAATTTGTACTTTGTGCTGTGTTAAGTAGACGATGGTTTGCCAGTTTTATCGGTAATTAATTGCAGTAACACTGTAATTTCAGCATTAAGTAATGCTCTTGACATTTAATATCAATGCAGCAACACGTAGCGTGGATCTTATGATCAGTTGTTCGGTTATAAGATAACAATCCTTTGAAGCTTTGATCAGGAATGTAAGAATGAGAGAGAACCGATGGAGAAAGCTGGAATGGCCACTGTACAAGCATTTAGCGCGTGTACAATCTCTATGGTGTTTTCGTGTAGCTACGAGAAGAGGATGCTGGAGAGCTGAGCACAAATCAATTAGTGAGGGGCCTCAGGCATTTTGCTTCAGAACTACCCTTCGCTGCAGACAACCCCTTTCCTTGCCTATCTATCCTCAACCTCCCTAAGCGTTGGTAGCCACCACCAAATACAGATTGCGTTTCAATCTATGCACTAACGAGTGTTTAGTGTTTACCGAACCGCGAGCCCACACTATCCCACGACGCTTTGCTACTGTCTTTACGTATATTAACGAGAAATCCAACTATGATATTCGCCAAAGTTGGTGATCACTTTCGATATGAGTTACGATTGCTTCAAATTGTGCTTTGGATGTTCTGTAGCATTTAGATTATCTGTTATGTTTTAATAATTAAATGAATTCGTTTCAACTTACAGAAAATTACAACAATATTGATTAAACAACATGATTAAAATGGTCGATGATTTTCCTTATTCGTTTCAATTTGTCATTGTGAAAAATGTTTTCCAAACAACGATAGAATATTATTTAAAATGAAAGCTCACCTGACAGTATGGAGTCTTTTAAAATTTATGTTGGTGAAAAACAGAATTCAGTTTGTGCATTATTAAATCGAGATACGAATTTTTGGCTATGTATTTTGGCGAACAGGTCAGTTTGACATGGATGGGCATAGTTTCGCATAGGCGTTAGAGATGGATGCGGCTCTCTCTCATTTAATTACACAAGTATTTTATCGGCACGAAACCATTGGTTGGTATTTGGTCGCAGTCCATGTGCATCCATCCGTCCATTCGTCCAATGCGTCTGGCATTTTGGGTGAACACCGCTACACTATGGTCCGCGTACCGACCGACCGAATATTTATGGGGGCCAAAGTCAAATTAGTGGCGCACTGCGTGCACCTTTTGATTAAGTATCTGTTAACTAAAGGTAATACTTAATAAAGTAACGCTGATTTAGTGCCACGGACGGAAGCGTTGTTGGTCGACCAATGCGTAGATGTTAAAGATACACAAGTACATGCAAAATATACAAACACAAGCGAACAAGTGGCCGCAAACACGCACCAGGGCATCGGCTCGTTCGTTTTCCCATTCAAAATAAAATGAGATATTTATGGCCAGCGGACCTGCAGCACCATACATGCTTTAAGATTGGACAAGGTCTCAGCACATTGAGAAAGAAAGATGCATGCATTTTTGTATGATGCAAAAAGAAACAGAACGTAAGCACGGGTTATACTTATGTCCTCTTCATCCAATCATTCTTTATTTCTCTTGCAAAGTCTTTGATTTTTACTTCTATTGATCCATTATGTCTTGATCCATGAATTATGGAGAGTACCTTGTATTTATGAATTATTGTACAATGTAAGCGTGATAAATATATTTATTCGATAATTTATTACATATCAATGTTTTTGGATAATCTGTAAGACAAATCTTCAAAAACTGTAACCAATTTTTGAAACATTTTTTTTTCTTAACTAAATTTAATACTAAGAAAAATATCTTAAATTCCTTTAAATTAGCTAACGAACGTTGGTGGTCCCATTGATTCTTCGGTTGCCTGTTGATAATTAGTTTGCCTGTTAATCACAGAAAGTAAAATAATTACCCATAAAAATTAGTGACATCGGCGTAAGAACAAAAAAAATAAAATAAGACAAATGGAGTATATGATGTGTTTTGCATGTTTTGTGTTCACTTGTTCGACCAACATGTTCGTTCGACATTATGGGTTATCCATCACAGGGAAAGTATTAAAAAAACGGAATTCGATGCTTGTAAGATAACGAGATTCCGAGCGAAGGCGATTCGAACAAATCAAAGTCAAAAATAGGCATCGAGTAGAAGTAATGGTTTAGATTTTGGTTTAGCAGTAGCGGTGTCATGCATCTCTTTTGGAACAAACGATTAGTGGGGTGATACAGTGCACTTGGTTTACGGTGATAAAACATTTTTATGTTCCGAACAAAACTGTTTGATTTCAAGATTAGCTGAGAATTTTGGGCGAACTCGCATATCACTGTGATTTACCGTTAAAAAAGACGGTCGTCCTGAGAAAACCGGCATCTCTAAAATTACTAATTTATGGCCAAATTCTCATCATAATCTTCTTTCTAATGTTCATCCAATCCCATGGTGGCCATATTCTCCCACGTCGTTGACAAATTATATCTTGATTTTTGCGTGAACTTTTCAAACTAAAGTGTTGGACTCAAGAACTCGGTATAATAATTCAATGTCTCAGTTTTATAACAGATTAGAAAATCGTGGTTAATTGATTATTCTTTGATTTATATTTCTTGATCCTTGTTTAAAGTTATTTCTAATTAATGATCATTGAATGTCGAAATAATTTATAGGCAACTAATTGTGTTCATTATAATATTTAAAATCAGTAAGTTACATAAATAAGCAAACAATATTAAAATGGACAGCTATATGTGCTTAACAATGAAAAAAAAAACATTTCAATTGGCAGTCACGTGAAATGAAAAGAGATATTGATAGCTTTTATTTTCTTATTTTCATGGGTGGGATGAATCCAACTAGTAGGCCTTAAATTGTCTTCTCGATAGGGGGTCATAGGAGCTCATCCATATTTTTTGCAGATATATGCATGTGTGCAATCGAACGCGTCTGTGACGTTTGTCCTCTAATCCCATCCACTAATATTTTGTATGTTTCATTGCTACCGTGGCATCTAAAATATAATATTGATTCGAAAGGAAAACTTGGTAACTATCAATTATCGAACAATAACCCTCAAACACTCAACATTTAGAAGACACACTACAATAAAGATGTTGATTTATGTCACGGGGTATTTATTATATTAAAATATTTGAAATAAAAATTAGTTTGCTGTAGCTGCGAGTGACTCTGGCAGTATACATGGATTTTAACGACACTTATAAACGCGAGACTCACGAAAGAGACGCGAATGAAATCGAAGTATCTTTTGCATCTTGTTCCAATTACGTTAATATGAACAAGTGATGGCGGCAAGTTCATATTTACTTACTAATTGCGTGCGCAATAATTAGTGTCATTTACTTGCACACACGACAGACATTTTCGAACTTGCTGTGATCGGCCAACACCAGCATCACTTATTTCAACAGAAAGGGAAAATTTTATCATCCAGTTCGTATTTCTTCGCATCAACTGCTCTCTGTCAAATTTAAATGAGCTTTATTGTTAGTTTACGACCAAGAAAGTTTTTGCACGCGTATTCGAGCAGAAATCGACGATCATTCGAAACGAACTTTGGCAAGGCATGCTGTCGTATCAGGTGACATTCAGGAATGCTATAGTCTTTCGCACGAGACACGATAATAGTAGCGATGGAATTCGTGTTCGATCATTCTTACTTCTGAGAAAATATTTTACGACAACATTTTGATAAGTAAGCAAATTTTATGGCCCACATTTTTCTACGGAAAATAATCATAGCTATCAAATTACTTATGTTAAATAAATAATATCACCTTGAAGTAACACGTTTAATTGCTTTTTACAATTTTTAAATAATTAATTTTTTGAAAATAATTATTATTCTATTTACCAAAATAATGCGTAAAAAAATACTTGAAAATTGAAATTCTTTGAGTTGTTATTCTCGATCGTTAGTGAGAAGTGAGAAGTGACAAGTGCACGGGGTAAGCTCAATTCTTCTGTCAAAAGTCAAACGCAACAGATCCATTCAGTGGCATAATTACCGCGTGGACCGCGGACTGGATGAAATAAAAACTCGTCGTTATTAAAAAGTTTAAATGTCCATTAATTACTTGGTATTATGCAAGCAGCGGCGAATGTAAAAGTACAAAATGCATTTAATTATCGCACCCGGATGAATGAGAAAAATCAATGGGTACCTTTAGTAAAACGACTCGTGCGCACTAGCTTTTTTTCAAAACCTCAATTTGTAACTCGTCTCCGCCATTCCGTTTCGACGCTCTGCGTCCCCGCACCTGCCACTGCCTGCCGACGAACTTGTCTTAATGAGAACAAACCTCAGGCTTGTGATTAGTTGGCTTTAGACATTTTTTTACTCTTGTTCATGTCCATCATCGTGCAGTAACGCCAAACGTCATTTCGACTTGCCATTGTGTTTCTTTGTTAATTAATCGAATCAAACATAACATCAAATGACCTCAATTTTTTTTCAATAACTTATTTTTATCTTGACAAAATTTTAAATTTAAAATATACATTCTGGTCTTATCTGATCTGGTCTTCACTTTAAAACATAAACTCGTATGAAATTAATTACAAGTTCATTATTTATTTATTAATATACAGTATCGATAAATCATCATAACCTAACCATTTGAATTGATACATTAATTATCAAGCATCATATAAACGCTATTCGCAATTGCTTTGCATAAATAAACCGTTTAACTTGCACAGCCAACTTGCATACACACTATATATTAGGCAAATTTTTTAAAAAGTCTGCAAGCAAATTGATATTGGTCATTGATAATACCCTAATTATGTCATGTAGTGCAAAAAACCGTTCTGTTTTGAACACGCACACTTCTGTCCTTATCTATTTAATATAATTTTTGATTGCGTACTTTCTCTGTTGGATGAACATATAGTGTAACACGATCGTCTTGGTGAGGTTACAATTCTGAAACCTTTGGTAACTAAGTAAGCTCGTTATTCCTTAGTACACTGAAGCATGTGTAAGCAGACAAAGATACAACATCTCGTTCATAAATGTACCACCGACAGAAACTGTAACATATATCTCTTTGCATCGTGTCCAAGGAGCACAAACTTCAGAAGTGTCACTAAGAGCGAGATCGTGACGCTCGACCTGGAGTCTCTGCACGACTTAAACATTGTTGACCCATCTCTGATGTAATACTACATCTGCACAAGTAGTTAATCATTAATAAGTTTTCATGTTTGTGAACCTTTGTTGAATCTCAAAAAATCTTTTATTATTTACTAAAACATGATTTTTTTTTGTTTTAATTTTATACAAAGTAAGTATTGTTGGTGTAGTTTTCTTTAAATAGAAAAAATTCTGATGACAATAAAAAGGTGACATAAATTTATACTGCATTAAAAAAAATTAATCAATAAATTTATTTAAAAAACATTTTTCATGGATTTTATTTGCAAATAATCAGTTTTATCGTCTCTGATGAATATACTTGCGAAAATCGTTTTTCTGTCCGCATAATTAACAAATAAAGTTGGTGTTACGGGCTCAAATTCTAGGGAAGGTTTATGACTAAAGGGTACAGTAAAAGATCATTAAATTGAGAACCAATATTGGTGAGCTTATGCGAAGCAGCTGCCAGGAACATAAACATAAGACATGTATACCCCGTCGGAGAAGGTCTCGATATATATCGAATAGTGAGCGCAGTGTAAGAGCGGGAGATATACTCGGGTACGGTGCAAAGCACTAATTTGTAACCAAGTTGTCGCCTTGGTTTGACACTGCAGTAAATACGAGGGTGATAGCGTTGTATATCACTGAGCTACCAACACTAGCAGCGGACAGTCACACCACGTGGTAAATACGGATCGTTGGTGCTTGCGTTTGTTCGACCTTAAATAGCACTACCTGAGAGCAGGACTTGTTCGCCTCGAGTATATTTTAACAGTGTGTTGGTTTCAGAACTAAATGCGGTTCTGCGAAGGTCGATATTGACTTTATGATTCGCGTAAGTTCAAAGTCAAGGATCCTAAAGGTCAGCCTAATAAATTTAAATATCAACTGTTTCTATTGACGTATGGAAAATTTCACAAAACAGCTATGTTATATTTCAAAAACGAAGTTTTATGTATTGATTAATATTTATTACAGAAATTAATACTTTTTTAAAAGTTTTTAATTCAGACTTAGAAAAATTGAAGCACTAAAAATGGGAAACAGCAAAATTGAGGGTCCTAAGAAAAATGTTATTGAAATTAATTATTCAAGTAAGTTAAATAGCAATATATATGGTTCCACCAACGATGGTGGCCATTTGAACGAAATGAATCATAAAACGAACTACTGTACGTGGTTCTTTGAACGCACCCCCGACTTCTATTACAGCTTTTACGGGTCAAATGTCTAACTCTTCTTCATTACTTATTTTTTAACTTTGCTACACGTCTTGATTTATACAACATTCCATATAAGAACTTTATCCATTTTACTTTACGATTTTTCTATGAGTGTCATTATAAAGGTAGCTTCTCCTTAATTTTTGTCCATTTTTCTTCCCTCTTATTAAATAATTAACTAAGCTTATTCAGAATTTAAAAATTAAATACTCGGCGCATTGATGTTTATTATTCGTTAAATACAATTTGAAGCATTATAATTAAGTTCTCAGTTCAATAAAATTACATGAATGAATGCTTACAAATACTTTCTTTGAGCGAGACAAACAAGGTATTGAACGATAAATAAGACAAAAATATTCATTCATTGGATGAAAAGAAAGTCTAAGGAAAAAGAATATTACTACATCTATAAAAACAAAGGGTTCAAAAGATCGTTCGTTATAACTCAATTTGTAGCCAATATTATTATATTGTCGCGTATTTTTAATTATTTTGCTTCAACGCTTTTTTACTTTCTTCACGTCTGCTCCCTGTCATTTTACTTTCTTATTAAGCTTCACTGTCCCGTTCAACCCTTGAATATCGAACTTTAACCCTTCGCTTTTATAACTTCATTTGATTGTCGAGCCTTGAACCGCAATATTACGAAATCTTTAATAAACTTTTAAAAACATTTTCTTAACAAAATGCTGTCTTTGAAATGAATTTGCTTTTCATTAAAAAATTTATTGCCAATGTGTATTCTTTAAATTCATATAGCTGCGCGAGCTCCATTCTGAAAGCATGAATGAGGGCAAAAAATGTTAATTTCAGCGAGATTTTGAAACGTCTTATTAATGTCATAAAAAGTGCTCAAGATTTATGATTTTTGTCGCCGCAAAATTCACGCGAAGGGTACAACAAATGTTGGCAGATGTCAGGCGTCGAAAGGGTTGTACAGAGTCCAATAAGGGGTAACAGAAGATGTATGCGTTAATAATCGAAGAAAAAATTCTCAATAGAAGAAATTTACGACTAACTCTAATTAAGGAAGGGAGAGCAAGCCAACTGTTTCTTCGTCACATTCTAACCCTTTTCTCCGCGGTCCATCTTTTCGAAAGGATTAATTAATACGGAATATATCAATTAAAAGTAAGATTTCCTTCATTGGATCCGGCCAGTTTCAACGACGGCTCTTACCCCTTCAATTTTTCTTTTCCACCGCCTTCTCCTTTTTTTTATTGCAAATTGGACGTAAAAAATGACGCCTTGATTAATCTTACGGATAATTTAAAAACGAAAGGGGTTGCTGATGACGAACGGTGTCGACGAGCGAGATAAAAATTCAAGACACGGAATTGGCAATCAGGGAGGGTGAAGAAATCGGGCGCGTGTAATTCAGTTAAAAAATTATTCGCTGGGTAAATTTTATCGCCCGGTTGGACGCGCTCACTTTGCCATGGCAAAGCGAGCCCCTTCCCCTTTTTTGTTAGCCTTCTTTTCATTATTTTTCGATTTCGATGCGTCCATAAGAATCAAACGAATGTCTTTTGGATATAACGTCAACGTTTTTTTTTTTCGCTACCACAATACTTTGCTTTCTCCCTTTTTACTTATACAGCCGAAACAATTTATTAGTACAGTTGGAAAGGTGACGCGCTTATTGCGAACGAGGATCCTAGTGATCTTTGCCGCCGGTATCTCTCGTTAACGGACCAAGTGGGATACTCCGTCGATTGCTGCGCGAGCACAAAAAGCAAGAACTTAATTTGTCTTCTGGAACGCTCGCTCGATGGTATTGAAGCAGATGGGATTTGGATTTTAACATTGTTTCTTTATGTATATTTTTTTTAGCCAACAATTATGTCTAAATTAATTTGTCTAGTATAATTATGTTTTGGAAAAATCTTTGTCTTTGAAGAATTTTACTTGACAACTGCAAAACAAACATTTTTATTAGTTAATTTGCACGTTGATACGATGATGGATACTGTCATCGTTTTCCCTACGGTGTGGTCGTAAATACGAAGGAGGCTCGATAAGTTAGTAAACTAATTAGCGGGGTTGCCGACAAAAGCCGATCTTGCCAATGCCAAGTCGGTGTTTTTACTCGTCTCTCTCTCTCTTTCTCTGCCCCCCTCCCCCCCAATCAGCCACAACCATTATCGCGCTGCCTGCTATTTGATTTTGTTTCATCACTCCAATATCTTTTTATTCTTCTTCAACTGCTTCGGGATTTGTCTCCTGCTGTCTTTACGGTTTTTGTTGCAGTTTCCCACGACGCTGCGAGATACTATCGGAGCCATCGCGATCGGCCAAACCGCGCAGCAACCGGTCATGATTAGACCAAACGTTCGATTTATCGTATAAAGTCTTTGCCAATTTGCATGGCAATTAATTTTCAACAACTTTTCGAAAGCGGTAAATGTGACGTGAAAATTAAACCGTCATCGTGTTCCGATGAATGCACTTCATGCACAATTTATAATGTTTTTTTTGTTGCCGTGATGGCGTTGTACGATTAACGTGATTGTGACACCAATTCTTGTTCGTGACAATGTGAGAATGCAAATACAAACAAAAATTCAATATGAAATTCACATATCTTTTCTTTGATGATATTTTGTACCGCTTTGTAATTCTAATTGCTATTCCAATGAAATTAATTTCATCCTTTGTGTTGGAATGCTTTATTTATTTTGATGATTTGTAGGTGTGTGAGTGTGTGTGGATTGTACATATTATAATTGATCCTTCAATTTTGCAAGCGCTTTGTCAGCAAAGATAACTTTGGATGAAAATCATTGCTGATTCGATGACGAACCGCATGAGGTGTGCGGCACCGACACGATGACAATGGCAATTGCAGTTGACGCTGAAATTTCGCGATTGATGCGTCTTCCGGCGAGCGTTGCGTGAGAGTCAGCACTGGAACTAGCTGCAGAATAGAGATAAACAAAGCCGCAAGCAGACACGTACAGTAACCCGTAACCGCAGTGGCAGCCGGTAGACTGTGGAGACGCGAACCAACTAGAAACCATCATAAAGGTTTCGACTCTGCCTTTGATACGGTATATGGTAACGTATTTAGTTAGACGTATCATTCGGTTTCCACCTATTGTGTACGAAGCGAGCAAACTTCCTATTTGTTTAAGCTGAACTGAAGACCTCGACCGAGAGCCAACTGAGGAGCACCTTCCTATCAGCTAAACCACAACACGTTTTGTATGCGCGTTCCAAGCTTTTCACAATAATTTCAAAACGTTTTGCTGAGAAATAACACGAATGCTAAATAACTCTAAACACACACATCAGACTATCATATATTAGTTACATTTACACTCATATATACATGTATGTATAAATACGTATATTCAGCTCTTTGAAGCTTGATTAATTGAGTGATCAGAATTTGTTATATAAATAAATAATTGCGGCCCAACGAAAATGTTTGTGAAGAAAACCGGCAAAGATCCCGCCTATAATGAGCGGCATACCGCTCAACCCGTTGAGTATACGAGAACAACGTGCCTCGATAGATTCATCGAATACTATCGAAGGAATTTCGCGAACAATTCGGACCAATCGACACACCGGGCTTGGGAACCAGTTGCCGATTCGCGTCTCAAACAAGACTCACAATATCGGTACTTTTAGGCGCGAGAGGAACTTCTCTAAAGGACCGATGTAAATACAATTCGTGGCTTCTTTCTCGTGTTGACTGGACCATTCCAACGAGCGCATCAAGTACCAAGAGTCCAATTCTACCACCATTGACCAAATTGGTACCAAAACGAGACGAGAGTCAATGCCATCGTTTGTCGTGTGAGAACCGTGTCTGTCGGCCTTAAATCAACAGGGCCCTAATTCCTGCAAGAAACGCAAACAGGGCGTTGTTCCCAGGATCAGCTGGCTGGCTGACTACATTTTTTGCGACCAGTTTTGTTGTACTGCCAATACGGTCCAACAAACATTACGACATTTGTCACATTAAAACTGTACTCTTCATTTATAAGTAATTTACATTTTGAGTCCAAGAATTGATGTCATTTTAATTGCTTGATGCATTAAAAATGCTTTGCATTGCTCTCGTATCTAATTAAATTTTTGCCAACAGGTCGTCTAATAAATGCTTCTTTACTAAGTTGTTTATTTAAATTTACTGGCCACGTTATTATCTGCAATTTGTGATGTGTAGGGTAACTTTTTATTTCGACTAATTAATTGGAATGTTAACAACGTGGAATCTATTTGTGCACAAAATCGACCGACTTTATCGATTTCTTATGAAAGTCACGACCTTGAATGCGACTGCAGAAAACCCTACGGCGCGTTATGGCGAACTGACTGTGTTTTCCCTCGGGGACACAGACCTTTCGCTGCCTGGTCTCACAGTGTATTGAGTATCCAGAAAATGTCGTCAGTTTGGTATCATTCGACTGAAGAGTACCCGCAGGGAGGATCGCCTGTGTTGCACCGAGATAACACAAGAACACGTAGAATGCAGGTAGCACCATCGACCTTGACTAGGTCGTGCGTGCTGCTACGCGTACACCATACCGCACTGATTAAGCCACATTTTTTCTGTTTATTATTATTTACATATTATTGGGTGAATTATTTTTTATAATCATGGTAAAATATGTATGCAACGGCTTACAAAGAATATTAAAAAGAACATCGAGTCAATTAACAGTTGAATGTTGTTTATGTGTGTAATCGGTTCAGATGGTTTTCATTGATTTTTTCAAAGTATAATTCTTTTTTCAGTAAAACTAAATTCAGGTTTTGGTTTTTTTGTGTTTTTAGGAGACACCGAAGGATAATCAGCGTTGGATATTCAAACTTAAATTTCGAGTTGGATGCTGCTAAAATGTCGTCTTCACCTGGAGCCATAACTTTTGGTAGAATTAAATGCATTGGTGAAATACAAATTGCGAAAAAGCGAAAAAACTTAATTAATTTTCCCAACATATTGTTATTAATTCTTTCCTAGGTGCATTGAACTCTAGTGGAATCAAAGGTAGAAAACTTATTTTTTAATAATATTAGCATATTTTAGAAATATTTTTTGTATATGTGCTTTGGAAGTAGTTTGGTTATGCTTGTTAGAGGAAAAAAAATCAAAGTTTTTATATTTTTATTACTGTTTCAAAAAAAATTTTTTTTTCTTACTTTTGTACTTTAGTTCAAACATTAACACCAAACTGAATTTTCTTGAAAATCAATTTAAAATTTTCTTTAACAATTTTCTAATGACAATTAACAAATTTAAATTTGTGTTGACTAAATTTGTGAGATTCACTGCTAAAAACTTTGATCCACTTATTCTTCGAAAAATTATTTCAATCAAAAAAAAAAAAAAATCAATAAAAATAAAAATACCCTTCAGTTCCTTAAGGCCTTGAATTGACATTTTTTATTAAAATTAATTTGACAATTTAAGTATTTTTTGTATTCAATTTTGGCGCAAAAATAATTGAAAAAAGTCTAAATATGACACCAGGTTGAAAATGTAATAATAATAAGTTATATGATTTTTAGATGCCGTCTACATAAATAAAAAGACTAAAAATACTGTATATTTTGGAGAAAAAAAATTCTAAAAAAATATTATAACAGTGTGAAACCTTTTTACTGATAAAAAATCAATTTGAAAATTGACATATTTTTGTCTATTCAACTTAGGGGCTAATAAATTCGGAAAAAAAATTCATAAGATTCTTCATACGTGTGAATTTGTTGAAATTATTAAACAAAATAGATTTTTAAATTTTTATTTTTATTTTACAATTTTAAGAGCTGAAAACATGGAAAACAGTTTAATAATATTATTCGTTATTTATTTATAACGGCTGTATGAAACAGCAAATATCGTTTTTAAGATAGAAAAAATTGAACATTTTGGCTGAAGTGCATTCTTCACTACCTTATCCAGCTTATAGCTTTTTTCAATTTAAAAATTGTCTGTAAAAATATATTTAAAGATACATATTAAAAATACTTAATAATTCTAAAAAAATAATTTGACTGAAACACTTCTTAACAAAGTTTTATATGTAATTTTTTAGATGCAGTTATATATAATTTTAGTAATTCGATAATCATTGCAAAAAACTTTCAATAAATATTTCATAAAAAAGGAAAAGTCGCCCATGTTGAAATTGAATTTCACGCTGTCACTTTTATTGTAAGAAGATGTATAATTACTTTTAATAAAAGATTTACATTTTTTAAGCTACATATTGAAATTGGTAAAAGCATATTCAGTAATTAATTGAAAAGTAATGTTAAAACATCTCGTAACACAAAACAAAATCCGATATAATATAATTACACTATATTATTAAAGATAACCTTGCAAGTAAATACATATACCCCCCATGCAACATCAAACTCATATTCTGTGATAATAAGCCAAAAATAATTGAATTTTCTTCGGTAAAATTAGTACGGAAACTGTAATCAAATTATGTAAAAAGTGAGCGGCACGCACAAGTGTCATGTATCTTAAAAGTAACCTTTTCCGTTATCTCGCTTGCAACAACACTTTGGAAGAAGTTACTCCGAGGATAATGATACGGCGCGGAGCACGCGCTAAGCGTTAAAAGCATGAGCAACCTACATAATGCGTGGCAAGATGCAGCTGTCCGCTTCGCGAAGAGTTGAGAAAACGATAATTAGCTCATTTCAATAATTGACAAGCCACCGCTCTTGTGACTCGCAGCACATCTGGCGTCGTTCAAAAGCGATTGCCAGTATTGAGGGCTTTCAAGACACCTTTCTCAGAGGGCCCTGGAAATACAAAAATAATGCCTCAGTCCGCGGCTTTTTACGCGACGATAAAACCCAAATAGGCCGGAGTTTCTGCGCGTCGATATTTCAGGCCCATTATTTCCTCATAGGCAATTGTTGTGATGGCGCAACGGTAACAAACAATAGTGGAATGTCAGAATGCAATGTGTTCGCTGTTACTGATAGTAACGACCCTGCTGTCAGTTTCGCTATCGCGAAAGTGCAATTATTCCTCTTTATCGTTAAGTCAGAGCCGCAGTAAACTTGTTTGAATTACAAGATGAGTTCAGAAAAAAGTAATGAAAAGAAAAAAATAAGAGAAAGATGATGCAAAAATGTTACGAGAACGAAATATCAATTTTCAATAAAAACGTCTTTAAGAAGAAATTATTTCAAATAAAAAGAAAACATTGTCTGCAGAGAACAAAGGATTGTGACAAGCAAAAATAAAATTCATATCAAATATCTTAAATTTATCGAAACGAAGTTTGACAAAAAAACTGAAACAAGATGTTTCCATTTTGCTGCAGATAGAACAAAACAGTTGCAGTTCGTTTGAGCAACTAAAAGGGTTGATTACCCAAGTGCGGAAAGACTTATAGTTTGGAGACGCAGGATAATGGGTAACGCGACCTAGTATGCAGTAACGATATTTATTCGATAAACAAAGTTCCAAAGTGGTCGGCAGTCCGACAGACTGGAACGTATATAAGTCCTCGGAGGCTTGTACCGTTAATGGTTACAATATATCAGGAAAGTTTTGTGGACCGTATATAGCTTGACATCTTTATAAGACGCGAACGATTGCGACTTGCCCGGCGTTGCAATGATCCCGCGCAATACACACCACCGCCCAATCTAACGGAGCCCGGCAAAAAGTCATTTCAAAGCGGGATTCGCCATTTGGCCGCGAAAATAACGCGGCTTTGATTGATGTAGTACACCGACTACTTATCGCAAATGAGATTTGCCCAGCAAATTTAATTTTAATATAATAACCGACAAATTCACGGCATTTTCGTATTCGTTCTGATTACAATTCATTAAGATAATTAAGCAAAATTGCGATGAAGTTTTGAATGTATTTAAATCAAAAGTTGGACCAATACAAACAGTCCCTGGAAATTTCACATTAGAACAAGATTGAGAAACGTCTCAATCACAACTTCGTCCATGATTCAAAGTTTCACGAACGCCCGTGTTGTTAATGCAACGATTCCGCAGTGCTCGATGTATCTTCCCGGTGTACTGATTTTATAGTTGCAAATGGAGAACAATAACTAAGATCCGAAATGGCGCGATTAAACACGCAAACCGAAGTAACTGCGAATAATAAGACTTGGCAACGCAAAATTGCTCCCAACTTAGGATAAATTAAAAATTATTGCAACTGTTATCTCGAACCAAAGTGGTATAAAAATGTGCCTCATATTTCGAACCAATTTTTCAACTAGATAGCGATATAGCTTGCTTTTTCAGTTCATGTTGATCCTCTGCCCTCTGATAGGGCACATTTTTACCAAATTAGTCAACGTCGTTTAATTCAGATAGAGGTGACTCAATGAAAGAACGATCTTCAGTGCATTTTGGCACGCCATCGTACTGTGCTATATTCTTTGCATGATAATTACAATGATAATAAGGGTTTATGATTGAAACTCGAACATAGTATTGATTTTCATGATACCTTCCTAAAATTATCTAAATTAGTCTACAAATTGTGATGTTAATTTGCAATATCTTTTTTTAAAATTAAATTCATTTGAAATATTTTGTGATTTCACAAAGGCGGGGTTTGTGTATATTTTGAAATTGGAATGCAAACAAACCTATTATCACAAAACCAAAGGGGAAGTCTAACATTTATTTAGTGAAAAAAGACAAAAAATAGCACACCTCACACGAACCGTTGCATCACGATGAAGACAACGAGCACGACTACAAATAAACCGCCAACGCTTAATCCACATGAAAAGTATGAAAAGTAATTAGACGTCTGCACTACGGTTCTGAGTTATTAAGACTGTTTCGAAGAGAATAATATTGCGCTCAACCTTTGTTGATTTTAAATTTTAGTCCAAGTCAAGAGACATTTTCCTTGCGTGTTTTCAGAGGGTAGTGATTTTTAATTTTAAAACCCCAATTCGTTTAAAATACCGCTCGATAATCGTTTTGTCAGTAAATTTTAATTGATCGTGTCTAATGTCTTATTAAACTATTTTGACATTTATGAGATATAATTGTGATCAAAGTTTTTTTCAGCAAAAGTCACGAAAAACATTTTTTTGGACAATTTAATTATTTCTTTAATGATATAGATCAAAAAGAATTATAAAAAACATAGAAAAAGAGAAATATTATTTAATCCAACAGTTTCATCAAAAGTTGATTAAAGGAAAATAATTTGAGTAATTATAAGTTTGCAAAATAGGCAATTTGGTGTGTTTTGTGTAGAGCTATATACTTATAAAAAAGAAGAGTTTTAGAAGTCGCGATAATAGACCTAGTGTCACGTGCCAAGTCAACAAACCGCAAAAATGGTTAGCGTGTGTTTACTAACGTGTCAGTGTCGACGCATTACACGATTTCAAAATGTTTCGTGACTAAAAGCGGGCTATCGTGTTTGCAACATTAATTTCAATGAGAGAAAAAAAGCCTCTGTAAAATTTACTTAGTCAATTACATCGCGACTTTCAATTAAAACCCAGCAATGTTGATCCATCGTTACAATGTATAACGTCATATTTATTTTATTTTGGTTAACTTGTAAAAGTTGTTTTTGATTTAATTACACAAGGGTTGCACATTTTTCTAATTAAACGTTTGACACATTAATTTAATTATTATTATTTCGTGTTTGTGACTATTAACAAAGATTTCACTGTTAACATACACATATTGATTGAACCCAAGATGAATATGTATCGGTAATATTTGCCAATTTCTAAACACGCACCAAAGTTTTGATGAAAGATTATCCATCTGTTGAGTCATTCATTTTGCTGTAATGAAGCGAAGGTTAATGAACATATCTCATCAATGTTGTCAGATATTTCGTAAAATTAATCGAAAGTGTATCACGCAATGATTGCACGCAATAGATGAACCACTCGTATTATATTAAATTTGTTTGCTTTCTTTAATTGGAAATAACATTTACGTTATAACACGAAATATTAAATTTGTTTGAAAAAACATTTACCGTGATAAAAAGATATTATTTAAAACAGTTATTATTTTCAGTTATTATTTTTCAGTTAGTATGCTTTAATAAAATAAAAATAAGACAAAAATATGACACATTAGTTCTTTGAAAAGTAATATTCATTATCTGGAAGAACATCAATAAGACATCCTGAGAACTTTCTTGCAAGATTTAATAACATGTACTGGTGAATGAGAATTCGTCTTAAAGTTAAGAAACATATCAAAGTTCAGCCATTCTGTCTCATTCTCACGAATTGACTTAAAATAAATATCATACTCATCAGATCTATTCTTACGAATTTTTCTCAAGTTTCTATTGTCAATAGTGTACAGTTAATTGAAAATAATAGATATTAGTTTTAACATAGTTTTTTTCTCTTCAAATTTATTTTACATTTTCACTTTTTTTTTGTTTTGAAAAGTATATAAAATGAAATACGTCTGATGTGAATTCTTAGTAGAATTTCAGTCGGTTGACTCAATTTTTTCAGGTAATTTTTTGTGAACTGAAACAAAAATAGATTAAAAGCAATTACGGATAACATAAATCTTCACTACTGTTATTTTGTTTCCTGAATCTTTTCTCCGGAACATTTTACTTAGAGAAATCACTGATATTCCTTCAAGATGAAAAGTTAGATTTATGGTACCAGTAATTACGTTACATTATTATCATATAATGTGTCGAACTGTTAAAGAATCTCTAATATTTCGATAAATGATTTGAACGTTCGAACATGAATTTGTGACATCTGCAACGAGGAAATTCCCCACTAAGTAGTTCAAAGGATAACAGGTGGTCGAGCAGGAAACATAGGCTAATAAGAGCAGACACTGGCGAGTAGTTAGCATAACAATCGCAAACGGCTACTGTGCACCATACGTGTTGTACGCGAATGATTTACGTGAATGCAAGCGTCCTATCATTTCGACTGGAACGCTCGATGGGTTTCACTGCGGTTTTCCTGTACAGTTTTCACAATTGGCCGTAGTAGATTCGTCGTCATTTCGAGCTTCATAAAATTTAAAGAGAAATCGGAGAAAGTCTCCTCCTTTTTATCAAACAAAACACATCGAACGAGAAGTCATCAAGCGATGATAATTAATTCACGCAATACGACGTAACTTATAAATCTATTTATTTTGTAAGATTCAAATTCAAGATTTTATGTTACAATCGGCGTCATTAGTGAAGAAAACTACCTTTTATTTATAAATTAAATGTATTCGATAATAATGAATTAAAAAAAAATAATTTTCTATCATTTTTGTTTGTTACACAATAAAGTATATTGAAAAGTATTTATTTCACAAATGCAGCGTATTATTTGTTCTGAAGTATTATTACAACTCGCAGGCGTTATTCAAGAAAAAGCAAATCATGCTCGTAGAGTACAAGAATGTCTGTTGAAGGGAAAAAGTCAACTGCAAAATAATGCATATAGCCCTACAAAGTGTTGTCTCACAGAATAGCCATGAGACAGACGAAGAAAAGGAAGACTACTTCCGGCGGATACGCGTCATTTTTGTCACGATCGCGACATAAGTTACTGTATTATAAGTGAATACTGTTGAGGGCCGGTCACTGTGTCTTAATTTCAATCGATAATGATCTGTAACCGACATCGTCATCATCGTATGTAGCCTGAGAATAACTGCATTGGTGCATCAAAGTAACTCGAGTGGAACTCTGACGAAGACAAGGAAAAAACATACCGGACTTTACAAAGAGTCATGTGTATTGACTATAAACGTGTGACGATTTTATCAGTTCAACAGAATATTGATGTACAAAAATTATACCATAATTATTATACAAAATATCATGTAAATGACACCCTTTTTTCCACTGAATATAAAATTTAAAATTACGTTAAATTATTCATTACAATTGAATGTGTGAAGCAAAATTAAAACATTATACTTACAATTGTATTTAAGTTTATAATGCAATGTAAAACACAAATGAGACAACAATTTTCAATTATGAAAGTGGTACTTAAATCTATTTCAAGATTTAAAACCAATAATCGTATTAAAAACAGAAGTAAAGCCCTATTTTTTTGCAAAGTTGTTCGTAAAAAGTTTTGTGGCGTCTGGTAGGCGTAAGCTCACGCCTACTAATTACATCAGAAGACGGCACCGAAACAGCGTGAATACAATGAGTTAAAGCGACGGTCAGTAACAAGAAAAACCCACGCGTATAACCAATCGAAGAATAGACGTGAAGTGCATCGAGACAGAGAGCTTCGCGAAAACAGCCGGTCGTCTGACTTTGCCGAGTAATTACGTCCGAGGAGTGACAAAAAGCGGAGTCTCGATGCAAACGCGAGCACAGCCGTAAGTTGTTAATTATAGGCCGCCTCTGATTGATCTTCGGTCACTCTATATATATACCTGTAACCGCTTGCAGCCGTCACGAACGATACGTTTACAAACACCAGTATCGATATTGCCTTGTGACACGCGCATCTTCTTTTTGGTTTCGTCATTTGCTTTTATTACGGCCGACCGAAAAAAAATTAATTGAAAAATACCACTGGTAAGCAGCGCTGCTTCTGCGAATCGCCAAAAGGTGTACGATGATTAAGCAGCAGCGTGCTAATGTTCGCATCATCCTTTCATATTCAAAAGTTTCTGCACGGAAATAATAATAGTTTATTATACTTTTTTAATTGAAAAAAACAATAGATCCTATTTCTAGTTATAAAAAATATTGAAATACTTTTAATGTAAATTATAAAATTAATATATTTGCGCCAACGAATATGTTGATATAAACGAAGTAAATCTTGTCTTAATGCAAGAGGCGTCACAGAGATAATGTGCATAATATGGAACAAAAAGCGTTTAAATGGCAATTTTCCGACATTCTTGTAAAAGCGATATATGTAATGGGGAAAAAGAAAATTACACGGCTGATAGGATGATGTTTTGCATATCGACATGTCATACTTTAACGAATGCAGATTAGGTATTTTACGTGTAACCACGACGCGAGATACACCGGCAAAGGATCCTCTCCTAGACCTTTTTGCCTCCCTTGCGAATCTTCGTCTACACACACGAGCATATCAGTATACGTGTTGCAGCGTACGTTGAACAGCATATCTGCATGACGATACTGCAAAGTGGATAACCAAATATGTAAGCGGATATTGGCTATACATATTTATAGAGAGGACCAACTACAGCGAACACGCTTCACGTTGCCTTTTCTCAGAGGACCCTATCACCATTTTTAACCACTTTTGAATGTAATGATCCTTACGGTTTACTTTGAAAATGCAAGTTTCGCGAAACGTAATATGTACATTGTAAACCGGAATATGAAAATCATCAAATATGCATATGCTATTTTTTTATAATAATCAAATGAAAAATGCAAAAATTATTTTCTCAACCAAACGAAAATTTTGCTTTGAGTAATTAACGGATATTCAGGACAAAATTAATCAGAAATTGTAATCTTCTGAAAGCAAAACTTTATTTTTACCGTCGTGATATATTATATATTCTCAATTTTTACGAACTAACAATTTATATCATTTTTAATTATAACGTTAAAAATATAGCGACACTTTTTCATAAATCTTGTCTTTTGTTGTCTTTCGTTTGAAGTTAGAAAAAAAGTCCGTTAATAAGAACTATTAACGAAGAAACCAGGTGACGTGTGGAGTCGGTCTCGGTTCGAGCAAGGTGGACAAAGAGTGTCCTAAATCGTTTCGATAGTGGAAACTTTTTCTTCTGAGCGATTCGCTGACTCGCGCGGCTAATTTGCAAGGTGCAGCCAGTCGCATTAGTCAAGACGCCTATCGCTTTGCAACCATCGCGTAACGGTAATGCACTCCTTACGTTTCGTCCAGCTCTCTTCAGTCGCAATGACGTTAATGATCTGGTTTATTACCAAGCGACACAGAAAAAAATGGAATTTGAACAAAACAAGAGACCGCGGGTAAAACTTCACACGGACTCACGACAAAAAGAATCTGGAAATGCTGCGTTGAAGCAAACAAAATGTTATGCAACAATTATACAGCACATCAACTATTAAAAAACCCAACACCTCACGTTGTTCCATATAAAATTTAATTTCCAATTCTAATTGACGAAGAAAATTGATTGCTTTGATTGATAACAACCTGCATTCATCGTGTGATTTTTTTTCTTTGTGAAAAGGAAAAGCAGACGACGGTATGTGCAATCACGACCCAAATAACAGGAATAATTATTTAGTTATATGTAACTAATTATAAAGTTATTAAGGTTTATATTCGCCAGGAATCGTTTTTCCTTCTAATTGTTAAAGTTAGACAATTGGATGATAAAACTGTGGATACAATCTTTCCGTTCTGATAGATTCGGTATTAACTACGTTGTATATCTGTTCCTTATTTGAAGCATCAGTTGTTTTTCTTTCTTCTTATGTACGACGTCAAGAATTACCGGGCGTCGAATGCAAAAACCACACATGACGATTTGCTGCAAAATTGACTTAACGCGTGGGATGTCTTTAACGAGAACACAAGCCCCGAATCTCGTCAGTTCACATCGGTTATGTATGCCAACTAAGAATTCGAAGCCCAAGTCACGAAGATCTTTGACTGTAAAACGAGCTGTCGCGTCGTGCCAAATTCCGCACGTTCTCAGTGAATTTTCAGCCAACCTTCAACCGATTGGACGATTTCCGATTCTGACAACTTAAAAAATGGGATATTCAGATTATTATTAGGATAATATTCTACTGAGCTTGAAAACATACAAGTGATTGGACATATTTTTGTAATAAAAATATATGATGCCTCAAATGAAGTGTTTATTGAAAATAACTTCAGAATAAAATACATTTAGTATTATTTGAAAAAAAGTGATTTAATAAGAAGTTTTTTTTTATTTTAGAATCACTGTAGATAAAATTTTATTCATAAGATATATAATAACAGAGTTGACTAATCATATTTTCAAAACACATTGTGCGAAAATTTGAGTAACAAGAAAATATACGAGCCGACGGTTTCTTAATTGATACTTAAAGGATGCTTAAATTACGAATATGAGTAACGTTTATCGTGACCTGTAATGAATCTCGTAAATACTCGGCGACATCAACTTTATTGTACTTAATTTGAAGTTCTGTTAATAAATCTTGTTACAATTGGCCATAAAAATAAATTATCGAATACTTGAGTATTTGTGCTGTGCAAACAAAAATGATTATTAGAAATCGCGTTGCCGGTTCGTGCCAACAATTCGTGCGATCGTAAACGCGTCATTTGTTGAAAGAGTGAAAAAATGTCAATGGCACGATTGCGCGACGATGGCCTTTGATGGCAGCCATTTTTCATTCGCGCGCCAACCACACAGGTCGTTGTTCAAAATGTTGTACGGCACTTTGCATACGGAGTACTGTAAAAGCTCAGCACGCGTCTCGAATATCATCGCGACTTATTATTGATGGTGTATTGAAACGGTTTGAGCACGGTGATAAAGTGCGATGGTCCTGGAACATCGCGGAGGTCTCCTCTTAAAGCCCAGAATTATATACGATGACAATGAGGGGGCGAAATTTGGTTTTTTGTTATTATAAAAAAACTTCCGGCAAACTTACACTTATAAAAATTAATATAAGTTTGTCCTATAAAGTTATTAAACGACATAATTATTTTATAATTTTCTTAATAAGTTGAGGACATGAAACTATCGTTTCTTTCTACGTGCATTGTACAATTTTTGTTCATCTGTGACCTTGAATATGTAAAGAACTAAAAAGTTAACAACTATCTATATTAGGATTCTTGAAGCTTTGCAGAAATTTGCAAACTTACTTTGAAAGTTTTTACGCAAAAACTTTCTTTAACGTTTGTAAAAACTTATTATTAGTTTATTCGGACTTTAAACAATTAAAAAATAAATATTTCATTGTGATAAGCAAAATAAATTAAATTTACTTTTTATCGGTATTTCTAAATCCTCTGCAAATTCAAAATCAATATTCGCTCGAAAAAGTTATCTTAAATTGAATTTCTTTTTCGGTAACACAAATTACTTGAAACAATACTTAATGAACAATTACAAACGTAGTATAATCGAATGACTGAAGCCGGTCGAAATAAATAATTCACCCCTGCAATTAAAACCGATGCAAGAATTTACGCTAACTGAATTGTGAATGACTGCGTTGTTTATTTTCATAAAGCTAAACACGCGCTTTGTGTACCTTACACTCGCATCTACACTAGACTGATGAATAATCTTGATTGTCTCCTTAGGCCTCCCCCTTTTTAGCGAGTGGTCCGTAAATTAAGCAATTTGCTAATGATATTCTCACGTGGCTCGTATTTCAGTCTTCGCGTCCCAGCTCTGCTTTTAACGCCGGCACTATATCAGTCGTTTCTAGATGGCTTATACCTTACCTCGGTAGGGAAATCTCCTTGTCTCGAGTCCTTTAACGGCTGCCGTATTTTATCGTTCATAAGCAACCAATAACTGGTCGACTAGATTATGTGAGAAACTTGCTTCAAAACAACATCCTGACTGCAAACACTTTTCTTAATTTGGTTCACGCAGAGAACATTAAAACCAATCAATTTTCCATTGCTAAATTAAGATTTTTTTCTTTTGTAAGAAAAAAAGGCAATAATATACGCGAGACTTGAAAAACGATTGAGATATTGGCTGAAAAGTTACCGAAAAGTTGGCGTTATGAAGGGATTAACAGAAGCTTTCCGTTCGGTTATTGTTACGAAGGTTCCTGTCTGACTCCGCTTCGGGGTCGAAAGTGAGGGTTAATGAATGAATCGCCGGATATTTACGACGTAGGCTACAAAGAAGCGAAGTCGTGGCACGAAGATGAGGAGGACCTCCTTTAATTAATATAGATTAGTTTTGATTGTATATTAATTTCTATTAACGCTAAAGCGCCGTTACGGCTCTCCAATCCGCTGATTTGGCTTAATCGGTCAAAGGGTTGATAATAATTGGTCGATTTAAAGTTCAATTTGATTCTATTCGTTCATTCATTTCAATTATTCGAAGCATTTAATAAGTTGGACGCGCGTATGCTCGTTTGTTCGTCCGTTTTCCTTCTCCCTTTTTGTGTGCTCTTCTTTCTTGCCCCCTTGTTCGCGGTACACCTCTACGCAATAACTGCGTGGACTCATGTAATTATATAATATTGACAATAAAAATTGTTGTAATTTAAGCAGCAGAGAGACACAAAGCCCCGGACGAAAGCATCACTTCATTCGAACCGTAAAACTTTTATTATGCATATCTAGCGGTAAAGAAAAAGATAAGAATAATGGGACAACGTAAATCTGTGCTTTTGGCATCACGATTGAATAGCTTCGCTGCGGGCATTTCAGTAAATGCCCTGTCATTCTTATTTCTCTGTTTGATTGGAGAAACAACGAATGGCTGCATCTCATAACGGCCCGACGGGCGTTTCGTATCTGAAATCTCCAATATTTTTAAAAGCTCGCAAGGACCGCGGGGTGACTCGCACTCGTACGGGGGATATAAAAAAGGCGAAGGGACAATAAGGGAGAGGAGATGGGGGTCGTCAGTCATCTCTTCTCTCACCTTCAAAGGCGACTCGTCACCAGCGGCCATTAAAATACGAATAATTATTACCAGAGCAACGTCAGAATTATCAGTCAGCTTCAGACACGACGATCGTCCGTATCAGCCCGGCGATGTCCTTTATTTCTCTTTTTGTTTCCTTTTTCTTTTTTCCCCCTTTCTCCTTTTTTCCAAACCTTTTTTAGTACTTTT
The DNA here is from genome assembly GCA_022817325.1 of Idris sp. 1 HC-2018. Taxonomy (NCBI): domain Eukaryota; kingdom Metazoa; phylum Arthropoda; class Insecta; order Hymenoptera; family Scelionidae; genus Idris; species Idris sp. 1 HC-2018. Next base: position 32,861 of record JABFPM010000024.1, read on the forward strand.
TTGACTTTTTATTTTCACTCCACATCAGCCACCAAATCAACGCGCATTTTTAAACGTGCGAGCTTTTGCCTTTTTATGAATATTGCATGTTTTAACGAATCTATCGTTTCCACCGAGGTAAATTAATTATTTGTTCTTCTGCAATATTTTCACACAAGGCACACAATGCCAGAAACCTTCTTTGTTCAACTGTGAAAGTCGAAGTGATTAATAATTTATTTTTAAACAAAGTTTTCTGTAAATATCGAGTCAAGATAATATGAAAAAACGATGACGTTTATTTTTAAAGTTTTTTTGTTTTGTAAACATTGTATTGTGCAGTGAGAATTTTGTGACAGTATTAAGAAATTTTTAAAATTGATTGAAGAAACTAATTTTTTTATTACCAAGTAGAAATTAATTTGAATTTTTAATTACAATGGTAATATTTGTTTAGTTGAATATCAATCGTCAAGACTGTATTTAAAATTGAACGTACAAGCAAAGAAAGAATGAACAAAATGGTGATTAAGAATTAATTTAGTAAAACGATTAATATAATAATTTGATTCGACCGTACATTTAATTTGAACACGAAATGAGTCATGCATGATTGAATTGAGCTTCTAATTGAGTTCGAATGTTTTATAAACGCATAACAACATCATTACGAAAGATATATGAACGAATTCTGACATTTGTTGGAAGTTCATTGAACGTTCATTATTCTTCAGTGTATGTCCCCAGTGCGTCACAAAAGTTGATTGAACTTTAAACGCAGGTGTTATTTTGGAACGAGAAAACATGAATACGCGCATGCTAATTAACTCCACTTTATCAGTTGACTATTTTCGTGCCAACAAAACATGTGCAACCATTACATTTTAATGTTTCATTGATTATCATGACACAAAATGTATTCAAAATGTTTACAAAAAAGTAACTATCTCTAATTTCTATAACAAAATAGTTAATAATCAAAAATACTCAGACAAATAAATTGCCAAGCATAAATTGTAATAACACTATACGATATCCAGAAAAATGATACAAACATAAATACATTTAACAGTCACCCTGAGTGTACAATTATACACTTGCACAGTCAGGAAACGAATCTTTTGATTCAAGTAAACTCGTGTAGATGTTCTCATTAATACTCTAACAGTTAATCCGTCGCAATTAAGCTTATACGGGTATACGCATATCCGAGAAGAATAGGTGCGAAACAGGGGAGGAGAGCGGTCAAAGCAAGTTTTGCTTGGTGAGAGTGTCGCCCGAGCAAACGAAGAATGAACGAACGAGCGAGTTTTAAGCCTGTGATTGCTCGTTAGCGCAACCACGGCCCCGTGTCTGTCACGAAATCGCTGATTATCATCGTTCAAGGAAACCACCAATGCTGCTCTGTATCGCCCTTAACTCATATAGCAGCCATCGCGACCATTACTTACTTATGTCACGGTTTGCTGGTCTCAAGAGATACAAGAAAGAGTAAAAGAGATTTTACACGTAGAAAGAAAAAGAACAAAAATAAACGACACAGGGTGGCAAGAGATGAGAGAAAAAGAGCAGAAACTTTATTACGTATGAGTGTTGCGCGCCCTCCCTACTACGTGTGTCTATTTATTCTTACGCGGTATATGAAATCGAATTAAAAGTTGTTAAAGGGGATTGAAAAATTACATTCACTTTTAATCCACTTTGATATTCTAACGTGGCTATTCAAGTAGTCGCTGAATTCAAGTCGAGTAGGTTATATAAACATGGAACATTTTATAATCGTATGAATTGTTGTTTTTTATGTAAGGAAAGAAAAAAGTAATTTGTGTCTCTTTTTGTTTTTGTAGAAGAAAATTAATTATAAATTTCACTAATAGCGCATTTCACCTTATTCTTGAAAAATCTATAAACTGCTTTTAGAATAATATAATTAAATATGTGTTGTTTATTTTACATGGTAATTATAATAAATTTTTATATATAATTTTGATTACTATTATTGGCCATTAAATATAATAACAAGTTGAAAACTTATAATTACATACTCTTGACTGTTACCATTTCATTAATTTCTAATACATTAATTATCAATTTAACAATGAGCATAAACCTATAAACACGAGTAATTTATTTCACATAAAAGTTCGAGAAATCGTAACATAGACTAAACAAAAACTAACATAATCATACTACGTTTCGAACTTCTTGTCTCCATTCGCATGACTGTCGTTCCATGTTATTTCCAAATGTAATAAATAATTATTACCTACAATAGAACATTCTTTAAACCGGAAAATCTCATAACATCGACGGATGGAATACAGTTAAATAAGAATAAAAAAGTCAAAGGCACACACAAAACGGCAAGATAGATCTCTCGCGGTAATTTTACGTATAAACAGGAGCGAAATACAGAATTAAGCAACATCACAATAATGAAAGTTTGGTACAACTATATAATGCATAAGATTATCGAGTCTTCCCATGCCCCACATCGGTCATTACGGAATAACAGTAATTATTAATAAGCGAGCATCGCATCTTGGCTATTGTAAAGCGTCGTCTTTAGCGAAGAGTCGTGTTTTTTTTTCCTTCACTTGCGTATTCCGACAGCTACGCATATGTGCTTTCGCAAGAAATGACAGAGATAAAGCGAGTAATGGAGCGACTTTCGATGAGAGCGGATGCAAAAGGACAGTTGCGTGAGTCGGATTGTATTGTTGGTTTCTCCTATAAAGAATAAGTACTGAGTGCGTACAAGCACTTGCATCGTGTACAACTATGTGGAGCATCGCGGTGCCGTTCGCGAATAAGCACCTGAAGGTTAGGCCAGGTCGGGTTATCTGGCTCTGCGCAAAAATGTCAAGAGAAACCATAACGTTATAATTTATCGCTGCTTGTTCCATTGTGATCGTCTTCCTTGGGGGCGTTTTGATGAATCAAAAGAGAGCGATTGTCGTTCACTTTGCTACTTTATCGTTGAAATTAAAAAAAAAAGAATAAAAAATCACACAATTTACAGGATAGGCTGACATTATTTTAAAACATTACTTTGTTGTAAAGCTTGTGCAAATATATAATTGACAGAGTATTAACATTTATCGCTGCTTTAAATCAAATTTAATGTTTAATATGTATTTGTTTGAAAGTGTTATTTCATGAAATTTGATTGAGAACTCGGGAGTGTTAATCATAATTAGAGAAGAAAATCGTATTTGATTTTTTTGATATTTGAATATTACAATTTATAATAGAAAAAGAACATTAATTAAATAAGTTTAATTTAATAATTACAGTGTAATTATTTATTATAATTAATAATGGCAATTATAATTATAATAAAATAATCACGATTTAGAATGAAAATTCATTTTATGTTAATAGAAAATCCTTACAATGTATACGATGTAATGTAACAGAATATTTTTGTAATGATTTTTAGTTGTGTACAGTTTCTTTTTAAATATGCCAAAGAAATTGTATAGAAACTCTAAATTGTGTATAATTATTAAAATGTTTAGAAGCGTTGAAATAAATATAAATTACTTAAAAAATGTGCGGTTTAATATTTTCTAGAAATTGAACATTACAACGTTTTTTCGTTAAATTAAATTCTGTTCAATCAACAATTGTATAACCATCATCACTCTGTGTTAATCTATTAAGACATTACTTAGGACGTACAATATCTTTAAGATGAAGTCATAAATCGTAAATGAGTACAAAAAATAATTGCTGCCTTATGTTTCTTGAATGAATCTAGAGACACACAGTCTTCCTCATCTCATATGACACCTAATCATTATCTGTTATAATGACACGCAATATAACATTAATGTATTTATAATTCAACAATGTTTCATATTAATAACCATAAAGAAATACAAACGGCGACAATCGACAACTTGCAATAATGATTAATTTGAAAATCGATATTTCTTTAATCATCGACAGCTGTAACCAAGCATGATAAACAATTCGAATGAAAAAGTGACCCAATTGGCTACAAAATTGACAATATAAATGGCCTCGGTTGGCAATTTCCAAACAAACGAAGCTATAAATAAATTTAGATAAGCTGAAAAAAGGCCGAAAAAACAACTAATTCATTAATCTCAATAACATATTTGCAACAACATATCATCATGACGACTCGTCATCGAGTCGTAAATAGATGACGCGGCGCAAATGAGTTTGCATTCGCAGGCCTTCAATACTTAACGCAGAGCACACGATACATCAATATAAAATAACTTCGTTAGCCGAAAGTGCGAGTCATTTGCAGTGGATATAACAAGTTTCGATATGCGCATATGAATATCAACGTTCAATCGTCACAAACAACAGGCCATTCATATTTCGCACTTGCATTCGAAAAGCGATTTCCGGGAAATGGCCGGATGTGATGGCCGGAGATCGATGCTCGCTGAAGCGTTTCTCTTTTGCATTGACAACATAAAATAAATAGGATACCGAGTGCGGCGTATACCTGTCCGCCGACAAACCATCGCTGGATATACCGCGTGTCATTGGATTTTGCGCCCGGACCGGAACGCTCGAGTCCCAAAACCGCATATGGTTATGGCACTAAAGAATTATGGAATTGCATTGATACAATGCAATGTGTGCGCTTGGTGCGGTAACGCGTACTTGCGCAAAACCCAACCGATGCGTGCACATACACAAAGTGTTCGGGGCCTATATTTCTCGACCGCAGATCGTGACTTCTGTGGAAAATGTTGCAGCTAGTTTGCGAGCATTACATTTTGAGATGGCCGATGCACGGTAATTTTGTCCAGGAAAAGTCTCGTTACGGTTAACGATAATCAGTACCGCGTATTCGCGTATCCCCTGTAACACCGAGAGAGTGAAAGTTTTTTGAGACATTCGAACCTCGCGAAATTGTATGCTATAATGTTTACTATTCTCCTTTGATATATCTTTGCGCATCCCAATCGTGCTCGTTCCTAGATTTTACGTATTATTAAATCACAAATTCAATGTAATTTCATCCATATTCACTCGCGAACACACGGGCAATTCAATTTCAGACCGGATGAGCAGATTGTTATGATGTTTCACGGATCATGCTTTTTTGTGAGAATCGTCAAACGGCTATTTTCTACTTTGAGGTTTACTGACAAACGTAAAAGGAACGAAAACACTAGGGACGAGAATGTCATTCGTCGCGCGAATAAATGGATGTGAATCGAATGTAGAATTGTTACTTTTCTAATAGAAACTGCTTTTTACTTTGCCTTAAAATGAAAATAATGTTAACGTTGATGTTTTCTAAAGTAATTTCTGACTTTATCATTGATTATAAACCAAAAAGTGTGCAGCAAAATTAACTTTAATACGTATAGCTTTAACTCTCTATTTTAACTTTTTACTATTATAAGTGTTTAATGTTAAATGTTATTATCATCAAGTGGTTTTAATAAAATCAGATTTATTAGTGTTTATGATATTTAAATTAATCTCTTTGTTTTATGATTGCATTGAAAAGATCATAAAATGGAAACGGTATTTACCAGCAAAGAAAAAAAAGAATGGAAACAAGTAAATCATTCTTTTTCTGACTGTTGAATATTTTGATAGTATTTAAAGTAAGAATTTAACAATGATTACTGAAACTAAATCATAGCATAAACTTTACAGAGATAAATATTCAAATAATCTGTGTTTGAATAACAGCATATGAATACTTGAATACTTCTTAAAATACAATTTACCAAGTTGCATGTACACAAATTTTTAAATTGCTCGTGTGGACATTAAATTCAGTCTCGCATTGCTTTTTATATATTTAAAAACAATTTTTATTCTTTTATACTTAAGTAAAAAATAATGCTTCTACAGTTTAAATTCACATGTAATTCTCTGAAACAAAATCATTTTTGTACAAGTTTTTCTTAATTAATAAATGACTCGATTTACAAATGATTAATTACAATTTTTTTCAACGATAACTTAATTTATAAAATCTAAATGGTATTATGTGCGGTATAGTCGGTACTTACAAAGGACTAATCAAAAGATTAAAGGATTAAACGCGTTCAAAGATGAGACGTGGTTGTCCAAGACACTGTAGCTGACATAATTGAGAACTCGAGGGTTAAGGTTGACAGAATTGGAGAATAACAGGAGGTGATTGAAATTAAGTTGAACGCAGAGCCACATCGTTGGGGTTAACTTGCCATAGATTCGCGAATGGACCTTGTAGCCATCAAAGCTGCACCCGAGGCTTCCTTATCCAAGTCTTCGCATTCCATCGCCGATATTAAATGACAAAGACAAAGGCATACCTTGGCATGGTTTGAAGGGTTGGAAGTTCTCGCGTTGTGATACGCAGGTAACTCCGAAGCATCCGCCGCAAAACTCGTTGCTGCTGCCTTTACGCCCCCACGGGGGACCAACTCTATTGATATTTCGCAGCCAGAATGTTTTAAATATAGCAAGTACCGGCATTTCCCTTTTTGCAACGCCACCCCTCGGGCGCCAGTCGACTTCTCTCTCAATAAAGGATGTGGAACTTTAAAGAAGTCGGAGTTGTGTCTTTGATGTCGCGCAACACAGAGCCGCGAACGAAAGCTCCGAACAACCCTTGACATCTTAAAAGTATTAACAGCGATTTGGAAAAGAACGAATTCACTGCCACGCATTTTCTTCTTCACCGCGGCTTTTGTCGCCAACACTTTTTTCGCGCAAAATAATATTGGAAATGAACAGAAAGAATGAGAACAAAAAAACGCGGAAAACAAGATGAAATAGTCGATTCTGAGTATGAGCATTAAATGATACGGAATGTAAAAGGGAGCAGAATAAAGCGAGATCATGCGGTCGAAGTTATCGTTGTTTAGGGAAAAAAAGGGGAAAAAAAAGAAGCAGTCTAATATTGACTTATGATTATTTGATGAAGCTCGCACATATAAGTTGAGCCCTTGTAGATTTGCTGTTATATACAACCGTTTTGGGGAATCTTTGGCGGAGTTTTAACGAGTTTGGTTTTACATACGATCGTCTGAGAATCGACGTAAATTATTTATAAGTATTTGAAAAAGTAATAGTTGCTGAATCGAAACAGGCGGATAGAAATTTTACGATCGTGTTAAATTTTAATCGTATTCAAATTAATACAAATTCCACCTGTTTATACTAAAGTGTAACGTTTGTAGTATATATAATATGTAAATATTGTAATGCACGCTCACGTGTGGATAAATTGATGTAAATTTTGAGAGAATTATTTCTTTAATCGATTTATTTATTTAGTGGCATATATTCTAACAGAAAATACAAATTCAAAAATGAATATAAAAACATGATACTTAGTCAATTGCGTGATTTTTTTTTTAATTATAGTTTTTAATTGAATGATTTTTATGTTACTATTATTATCAAATAAAAATAATGTCATCACTCTATTTGGAAACATTATAATATTGTGTCGTTTCTAAGTTTGAATGCGTCAAGCAAGATCACATGTTTATTCACTTGTGAATCGATTACGGTCTATTGACTTTTAATTTCGTTTGAAATTGAATGGATTATGCAGTTTTTTAACGAAAAAATACACTTGTTGAATGTACCCTAGCATTACACGAAGCATTCTCATTGACATACAAGGCTCAGTATTACGTTGACCTCCCTTTTAGCTCTTCTTTCGTTCCTCTTTTTTAATCGAGGGAGAGTGCGCTTTTTCACCCCTCATTCACTTAGGATGTCAATGATCCTGCTTCAACATCACAGTGAAATGGAGGCAGACTAATTTTATTGCATATTTGGCGATGTAGTTGAACATGAATGCAAATTGAGATTGTATATTTATTTAAATATTAATTTTGACTTAAAAAAATCAACAATTGTTTTCAACAAAATTAAAAATAAAATAAAAAAATTATCACTATATACATGATATGGGTTTCAATAAATACATAAGTAATATCAACAAGATTACGTTTTAGTGCGATTAATAATTACCGCAAATTTTCGATGCTGCGAGCTACTGTGAAAATTCGTGGCAGTAACCAGTTGCCTTTCCTTGACGTGGCGGTATTTACCAGGAGTTATCGAAGCGTAAGAGACGGAGAATTAAAAGATGACTAAAGTGGAATGAGACAAAGCAGAATGGGACGTGGCAGGGTATTTCGGATAATGAGGGTGAGACTTCGTTTCTGCGTGAGAGCAACAAGGATGGATTTCGGAAGAGAGCGGGAACGTAGCAAGATTCTCCTCTTTCGATCCAGCGCCCAGATATTCACCGTAATTACTAATAAGTTTTCAACACAAAATGAGGTGAGGAAAAGAGAGGGTTAATCCGAAAGTACGACCAAAAGGGGCTGTGTAGAGGTTCACGGGGAGGGGGGTGCGGGCGAATGTTTGATTCGGCCTGGAAGGAAAGAGCATCGGAAACAGAAGGCTGAAACCAGTTAAAGATTTGCAATGTCTTTTCGATCCCCAGCCGAGATAGCCGTAATTACTGTTTGTGTTTCTCTTGAATTTCATCCCTCCCTCCCTGACCAGTTTTCTTTTCGAATGCAGCTTCTCCTAACCCTATTACAAAGTTGATAGCTTTGAAACTTACGCGGACACTCCTCTCACTAAATCTTCATCATTTTCCGTTGTCGAAACTTTACAATTTGTTTCCCCGGGTATATTATTTATTTCAACCGGGGCTGAAATCATTTTGTTTTTATTCCTCGCGTTGCTCGATGCTCAATTTGTAATTTATGTTTACGACCGCTTCCGTATAACTGCCAAGTTTCGGATTGTTCAAAGGCAAGAGCCGTCGATCAAAGGTTCAGCCGAACATTCGTAAGAGTCTTATAGAAGGGACTATCAAGTCTGGTACCACCATGATAATTGTAATGAACGCCTTGAGATTCCGCAAACCCATCTGCGTCCCTTGGAAAAGAGAAGGAGATCCCTTTGTAACGAAAGTGCGGCCCACATATACACTAACACCCAAGCAATTGGCGCTCACGCTGAGACAATCTAAATGCAGAATTTTCTAAGTACCGAACTTGTACGAATTGATTTAAACGCTGAATGCTAAATCAACCGACAGGGAGCTTGTGCCTTAAGGTAAGATAAAATTTACGATTTATCGCACTCCCGGCCTATCGCAATTAGTTGCTATCCTCGTATTCATTGGATTTCTCCTTCTGCTGCTGCTGCTGCTGCTGCTTTGCTACAAAATTTTAGCTACACTGTCTGTGTAATTATCGAACTAATTTTCGAACTTTAATGCCATTGACTTTTTGACGGCTTATGAAACATTTCAGATGCAAATAATAAATGAAACAGAAGGACAATTTGATGTGAAGTATTTCTGAAAATAATTAAGGGTGGAGAAATAAAAAGTGTACACATGATGCCACTCAAAATTCTGATAACAGGTGCTTCAAACTGACAGACTCCAAACTTTGAGGCGCTTTGAGGTATGCCGAATAAATAAACTCAACTGGAATTAAACGATGGTGAAATCGACAATTTGCGACTTGCATATGAAAGAGTTGTTTGCAAAACTCTACATCATTATGGATTCTGATGAATGAAATATATAACGATCTTGGAACATTTCAATAATAAATGTTCAAAGTTTTTTTTCGCACACGTACGCTTTTAGAATATTTTATTTTAATTTGTTTACTTCTGTTTAACAATGTAACTCGATAGACATAATTTGCAATTTTCAAACGTCATCAAGTATATTACGCAATCAACAACTTTTTTTTTATCAAACTCTCAAGTAAGACAAAAAAACTCGTATTTTTTTGAATTAAAAATTAATTTTATTAAGACGTATATAAAATACAAGATATAATGTAAATACGTGCTAATCCTTGAACTTTAACCTGGTCCCGCTAGTTTCCACATTGATTCGAGAAGTGTCCTCGAGACGATTAGACTTTCGGTTTGTATTGATTATCTTTGTCCTGATCACGTTTCATATATATGTATATAAAAATGCTTGTATTTTTCTCGTCACGTTTAAGCGAGGAATTTGGTCTTTGTTAGTTTTGTTAGTTTTGTTGTCTTTGTTACACTTCGATTCCACGGGCTGTTACAAAATCCTAGACTTACACCCATTTAAAATTACTCGTGTAAACTTGTTAGGCAATGATTCCGGATCCTTCCTTTAGATAACATCGAAAGCCGTGCATGGAGAGTGTGAGAACAAACTGATGATACGTATTTTTATGGTTTCATTGTAACTTTCAACAGCGACGATGTATGTGAATGTGTTTTTCAACAAAATTGATATACCATCTTTGATGATATGCATCTTTGTATTTATTTTGTTGATTTATTAAACTTGAACAACTTGCTTAATTGTTACGAAGCGTTGCCTCCAAACAATAGAAATTATAAATTTGTAATTTCTTTTAAAGTCGCGATAGTGAATTACACGATTTATATTAAATTTCGTTTATGTGATATATAAATTATATTAAACATTAAGAATAATTTATAATGTTAATTAGTACGAATTTTGCGTTTATTTTTTACAATTATTATTCAAGGGCTGCCTTTAGTTCACTGAAATTTCATGATAATGTAAAAAAAAGTCGCACAAAGAATTTGTGTTTCCCCCAAAAAAGGCTCTTGAAATAGATTATGGAAGGTTGGCACTTGTATTTCATTTATATGGCTGACAACAGCGTGATATAAATTCACAAGCAAAAGAACTGGCCTGATGACGTTAACTTGTGAACGATTACAGGCACCTGGAACATTGTCCTTATTTTTTCTTCTTTCAGTATAAAATAGTGATGCAAAAGACCTCTTATTTTTAACTAAATTTTGATCTGCTTAAATAATTTAATTACCCTAAAAATTTAACTGGGAAGAAAACTAAAAAATATATAAGTACATTTTCAAACTGGAAATAAATTCCAAAAATTATTATTAATATAATTTTTGTTTTTGAAAATAAAAAACAAATTAATTTGATATTTAATGCTACGATTTTCTCTAACAAAACATGAATTGAAATTTATACCCACCCATATAATTTATACATTAAAATGATTTGCTGTTATATGATTCTTACCTGAATCAAGAAACTAACTTCAAATAATTTAACAATGTATTATGAACCTTGTTACTTAATTAATGGCAAAACATGGTTTGAAAATCGATAAATCAAAGATCGTTTATTGCTCAGCACAAATTCAGCTTGATTGGTACAAAATTGTTCATAAAAATATTAGAGAACATTGCTGAGAATGTTTTGTGGTGATTTAGTTGGTATAAATTTTAATTGCCACATTGCTAATACTTGAAGACAGAAATAAAGTAAGCGGCAAAATGTATTCTTGAAAAATGAATTAAAAAAAGAAAGGTTACAAAATATATTGCTAATAAATAAAGGTGAACATAATACGTAAATCTTATTTTCTCGTATACGTGTTTGTTTCATTTATAGAGTTTTCATACGCATGATATAAACTCTCCTCATTATCGTCATTTTAATTTGAAATTACTCGAGTTTTCCAATTTAATTAAACCTGGTCTTTTTACGTGTTTCATAAATAATTATTTTTTTCTTTAGTGCGGTACCTATATTGCAAACGCTGGTTAAGGGCATGAATCATACGCGTCTCGCGTATTTGTCGCATTTAATCGCAAAATGAGAAGGGTTGCGATCCCATAGTTAGAAATGGCTAAATAACGAATGTGGATAAATTTACATCCGCGATGTAAACGAGTGGGTCGCTTCTGTGGCGAGCTGCAGAATACGATAGTACGGGTCGCAGGATGGACTGAGTATTAACGAGCTTAAACGAACGGAAACTAAGTGTCTCGGCGGAGTAAAATTAATTAATCGCAATCGTCGTCGTGTCACGGCAGTCGTTCCCTCGAGTTTACGCCCGATCACGATGCCATGTGCGATGCGTCAGAGATCGTTAGTTTTCTTCACTGGATTGTAATTATATCGCGCTGCTTTTGTACACATATTTCACTTGACTTCTTGTCTACGACACTTCAACTTCGCAACTATTTTTGCAATAATAATGTTTCAATTGTTCACACTCTATTAAGTAGTTCAGAATATATATTTTATTTTACTCCAAGTTCGTTGTGAAATTTTAATCAGATCAAAAAAAATCATTACAAATATTTAATTGATCACAAAATTAATATTCTCTTTGTTGTGTTAGCGCAACATCTACTGTTTTGGGAAACATAATCCGTTTGTCGTTATGTGAAGGGATTAACGGGAGATTTTTAAAACTCAGACATTTGAATTTAATTGGCTTGATTACAAAATTTTTTTACCCTCTCTTCTTATGTAGAAAACGTGGAAATGATTTATTTCAAACTGTTGGAAGAATTTTTTTTCTCCCGTTCTATTACCGAAAAAATATAGACGACAGTAATTATATAAATCTTGGAGTAAAGCCTATTTCAATAAATAGAGTTTAGTGTGAATTTCAAACAGAATTACTTGAGATATTTTATAGTGTATGCAAAGTATTTCATTCAATTATGTGTTTGGGTAAAATAACAATTTTTTACTTTTTTTTGTTTTATTTTTAAATGTAAACCTCATGTTATTTTTTTGTATTATTTTTTTTTATTCTTTTCACTGTTTTGAAAGTTGAACAGCTATTAAAAGTAGTAAACCTATTTCAATATACCGTGGGAAGTTGTTCGCGGAGCATCAAATTTGTCACATGTATATATAAGTATATCTATATTAAGATAGCAAACTTTGTGTAAATACGACCATAGAATTACTATTCACTTGAGTCATAAAAATCTTTATTCTGGGATTATAATCGCCGAGATCTTGACCATGCGACAACGAGAAATTGAATTTAGTTAATTAAACTAGACTGTGTTGATTTTATGTAACAAAACATAGACAATCTACGTTAAAGGATCTTGATATTTGTTGACGAGTGTTGCATGAATCATATAGTGTTCGACGAATTTCAGTGACAATCGCGATAAAAATCAGAATAGTAAAAGTAACAAAGTGTTACGCAGAGCATAATAAAAACGACGGAATCCAAACAGTAACTCGCAAAAATTGTATGCAATATTATTAAGCAATTCCACTCAAAGTCATCCCACGTGATCAATTGTGTTAAAAAAATGAAATCACTCGGGTTTCGTAACCAATTCGCGGAACACAAAAGCCTGGCAAGGGAGCGCGGGTAATTTTATTCCTTTGTATCAAATTACTCATCCAATTATCGAGTCATTTTGTTTGCATGTTTGAAAACTCGATGACAACAAAGATCGACGAAAATGTCGAAACAAACAGTTGGCCTGATCACACAAATAAGTATACTATATGTCGCAATGTAATAAATCTCACAGAATTCCATCGAATTCGTGTGCTTTTCATTTGAATTTAAAGTTGCAACTTAATCGTTGATTTGTTTCTTTTATTTATTTTCGGCAAATGTAAAGCAAGATTCACTAGCGATAAATTTGATTTGAAAGTCATTAGTTGGACCGGAAAAGCCATGTTTCGAAAACCGACGATGCGAATAGATGGAGAGTGTGAGTCTGAAAACAATAAATTATATGCAGAAACCGTTTCACACAGTCTGAATTTTCGCGTCACATCAATTTCGGACACAAGAATCTGAATAACTGCGTTTCTATAAATCCAACAAAAGATACATTAGAAATAATGATAACGACATTATTTATTTGATAAACATGTAGTCTTTAGACACAAAAATGAAAAACAGTTTGGTCGTCATTTGATACACAATCGCGTCGTCAAGAGGTGTGTACACACACAGTTGCGCAAAACATTATTCTTGGGTGGAAGTACACGCCGAGCGAGGAGGATATAAAATTAATAGCAAGCTAGATTTCTAGATTTCGGGGAATGCGAGCAATTGCGATTCGTGGGAGTGCGCAGGGAGAGAGCGGTGTGCATGTATGAAATTCAATATGTTCGTTGGAATAAAGAGAAGCAGGATGGAAAATAGTGACATCACGGGATCAGGAGAAAGAGAGACCGAAAGGCACACTGAGAGAGAATGCCATTCCTGACCCGCGGTAGTTCTGCGCTCATCGCATTATTGTTTGTCTTCAATTAAACTTCCATTTTATGTAATACCGCCATCATTTACGTATCGCGATTCTCAGAGCATTATTTTCTCATTGACGAGAGAAGACGTTGTGCGGTATTTCTGTTCAAATATGCGTTGCCGAAATCAACTGTTATTGGGATTCAAAATTTCATTTGATTATAATGGAAATAAGATAATCAAAACATAGAATTTGGCATTGATGAATTTTAGTAGTTATGGCAATCGCATCATGTTTCATTTATTACACAAAATCATTACTTTGATATATCAAAACTTTCGAAAATAAAAATGTATAGACTTAAAAAAATAAAAAAATTTAACAGTACAATTATTATTGACATGTTAAATCATGAACAATAAAGTGTGACATTTATTTATCATGCACATAACATAAAAGCCTCTGCTATACAAATTATGTTTTAAAAACATAACTTTCATGCAAATTGATTATAAATTATACTGCTACGCATAAAAATCAACTATATCGATAATTTGATAAACTTATATATATATTTTCACATAGACATTGCAATTTTTAATGAACTAATAACAAAGATAATTGATAACTATATTATACGACACTTTGCGAAGGTTGTGAAATATTTTATTAAGGTTTTGGAAGAAAGTACAAAGTATAGGCGTGGTGTAATAATGAATATCAATTGTAATTACTAGTTACGCTTGCTTCTGCAATGAAATAGGGAAAGATACACATTTGCTTAATCAGCTAAGGGATTAACGTACGACAAGAATAAGATGCGGACGAAGAAGGCGACGAAGCGCTATAAAAGACATACCATTAATTAAGGCTCTCCAGATGTTCGGAATTACTTTGTCTCCGCTTCATTCCTTACTCGATTTGTCCCAGCTTTCATACCAAGTACCGCAATAGAATAGTCTTCGCGCTTTCAGCCTACTGATATTTTCTTATTCGATCAAACAAATGTAACTTATATATGGCTTGGCAACAAAAACCAGAGGCCATTCGTTTTAAGATAAATATTGTAAGCACATACGCAGTTGAAACTTATCATAATAATCAGTTCAATTTATTTCAAGCTTATTAATTAACATAACTATAACACACTTCTTGCATAGGGAATTGAAAATTTACTATGATAACTGTTTTGTGCACCGACAAAATAAAATTATACGATTGGCTAATTATGTGCTTGAAAATAAAGAAAGTATAATAATAAAATAGAAATCAAAGCGTATACAAAGTAAAATTGATTGTATTGCATTATATAAGAATTTGATTACAGAGATAAGTCGTCAAAAATAAAGTCATAAAAGCGTAATTTCAATTTAATTTGTTATCGAAGTAATACCCATTTGCTCGAATGTAAGCACGAAAAGATGTCTTTTTTGATTATTAACGTGATTGCATTCAGTCGTTTATCTTGTTTAATAGTGATAATTATGACGAGATAAATATTGCGTAAATTTTACCGTTGAATATATATATATATTCTGGGACATACATGTCTTTGACGTTGTCATAGTCAAATACTGCTCGAGAAAATGATACTTTGATTGATGCAATTTTGCCAAAAATAACATATAAACCGAGACATCCTTTGTTCCGACCCGAAATGAATATATTGAAGTGGACAGACGTGTATCTTAAGTATGCATACAATGACGAAATGACCTGCGGCCAAGGATGCGTTTTATAGGTCCGATGCCTTTTATAGTCAGACGACTAGCCACAAGGATCTGAAAGAGAAATGAGAAATCCTGTGCAATTAAAGTCTTATTGCTTGCATATCTTCGAATCGATTCGTCTCTAAACTTAGTATTGGCTTGACCATAGCAATAAAGACTTTTACTATTAGATAGCCATCACGATGGATTTGGAATAAAAATAATCACACCATTATAAATTTGATAACATTGATGCATAGCTGCAAAAATTCTTATGATGTATTAACAGATTTTTTGTTCTTTTTTTGTTTTTCGAAAAATAATAAAAGCAAGTCGCTTTATAAACAATATAACACATACAGGATATATCATTTTATTGAGATATATAATAAAAAGGATAAAAAGTTATGTTCTCAAATATCATGACGGCTGATGAATCAAGGGCAATCAATGTGCTGATCATAAATATTTTTTAGACTGTAATCTCCATTTCGGAGTCGTTATTTTTATAGTTTTATGGGTATCATTTCACGAAGCTGTCGATTAGACCGACCAGGCCAATGATTTCGTTTTTATATATCGTCACAAAATTCTCAAATATGAGTTTTACGAGGAATCGGGATTGCGAGACGATGTTGCTGAGAACCCGATTGATTTTTCTCTTTTAACTTTTTATAAATGATGGTCATTAAAAAATACCTTTAAGATTACTTGTATTTTATGAGACTTAAATTAGAGATGAATACAGTTGAGAGATTGCATGATTAAAGTTAAGCGCCAACAATGTTTCGAATAAATAAATTAATATACGGTCCATTAGATATTATGATTGTACAGTTTTTTTGTTGACAATTAGCGCAAGATAGTTTTTCAATTGCCACAAAATCTTCACAGGACGTATCAGTGTGTCTGATTTGAAACGCATCGTAAAACCTTCAAATGTTGTTAAAGCCGCGTACATCGTTTTAAATATCGTAAAATTATGTTTTTTAATCAATAAAATACCTTCATTAAAAAATTTGCTATGTGTGCAAGATAACATTAAGATTTTATTTTAGAGCTTGACCGTTTCAATATGTCAAATTGATAATGAAATGGATCCATTAACTGCAATAAAATGAATGCTTAAATCTTGATATATTAGTGATTAGCAATTCAAAAATTCGAAAGTTGATTGACTAAATTATTTCCCATTGTTTTTCACATTGTACATTTCTCCAATATAGTTATTTTAATTTACATAAATTATTACCGATAAGAATATAAATTTACACCATCTAATTGAAAATTATAACGTATAATTATATAGTCTGGCATATATATCTACGATGAAAATTTCAAATCAAAATAGCATTTCACTTTCTATTGTTCGAATAATTTCTATTATTACATTTCGATTTGGTTTCAAAATGTTGATTTTACAATGATGTAATTTATCTGTATATATTAATCTGCTTCTTTGCTCTGAAAATATTACTCGATGTTATCTGCATACAAAAATAATGCACCATAAATAACACAATTGCAATACGTGCTTTAAACACACGTGTTTGAGAATCAACTTTAATCAAATTTCACTTGAAGAATTGAATCGTATCTAATATGTTAATATTATAATCACGATATTCTTGAAAATCATGGTATTGTTTACTCTTTAATTTTTTCCCGTAATTATATATTTTCATAATCCAACGTGTATTTTTAACTCAGCTTTATTTTTCAGAAAGAAAATTTTCAAATAAAAATTCTGAATTATTCTAAAAGAATTATACATACTTTTGTATATTTTTCAAGTATATAATATTTAAACTACTTTTTTCTTCTCTGCGATTAAAAATTTATCCATTCAAAATAACAAACTTTATAATTGCATTTATAATAGCAATGAAAAGAAAATCATCATTTAAGCTTTATTGCTAAAGTAACCATTAACTTTTTCCTCTAATGCAATATTCTTATATCTACTTTTCTGAAGTAATACATATAAAAAGTATACGATTAAAAGCAATTTTAATTCGAGCGATCGCGATACAACTCTTGTGTGCGAGTGCACTGTTCATTGGCATATTACTAATTTCCGCCCTTCAGTGCAGCTTCCAAGTTCTTGAAAAAGGGGGAGAGGCGGTGAATGTACGCACACACAAACACGTTATCACACATAAGCACAGCGTACCTAGTTTGTGTACTACGTGCATTGAGGCACGCATCTGTCGGCTGAGATAATGTGTCCACCTACAAACCATTCTATTAGGCGCCATCTCTCTGACTGCTCACTTACATCGGCCACATGCCCCGCGTCTCTCCTAATCCTCTCTCGCAGTGTGTGTGTCTCCCTCGCGTCTTCCCCCCTTCGGCTGGCTCACGCATTCCCTTCTCGCCTCTCCCTCACTCACGCTCACCGGAAGCAACGACGCCTGACACCCACACGAATGTATCACGGATTACTCAACTCTCCAAGTGTCGACTCCGATTTGACGCGTCGCGTCGACAATTTTTAAAGCTAATCAAATTTTATCTCCGCGAAAGTTCTTTCAAATTAGCTCAAAATTCTTCAACTGTAAGCCCAATTATCATACATCCAAAATTTTTTGTCAATTTGAAATGCGTTAATATGATAAGACTTGTATCATTATTATAAGAACGGAAAAAGCATCCGGAAATTTGTTAATCAAAAATTCGAAACTTTCTATTGTATGTGAATGTTTTTTTTTGTATTATACAGCGAGATTAAAGGAAAGAAAGGAATCAATTAAAAGCTAACAATTTTATTGCACGTATCATTTATGCATCTAAATTAAAAGGATGAAACGTACAATGACCCGCTCGATGGTCGAGAGACGATATACTGGTGAGAGGAAAGAAAATGTATTTCAACAATAATTGTCCAAACATGCATTAAACTCGCGGATAATTAACATTACAGTAATAATGTGATGTAATTATTAAACATATATAGCAATATCTTTTCATCTGACGGTCCAATCATCTTCAAGCATAAAATCGCCGGCGTATTACAATAATTCTGAATATTAATAGTGCAAAGGGCCGTGTACAATGTGTGCACCGCATTGCTTGGATTTTAATACATGAAAAAGTTCAATTCTACGAAACAGTCTCGGCGGTTAGCTGAGGCACATACACACCGTGCGCACTTCATTATTTGCAATTCTCGTAAACAGGCAGTTATAAATTATTCAGGCCGAACGAACGACAGTGTTGAATATGACCTAAGCGCTTGGATAGCTGTTAACTGCCGGGCAAATTAGCCAATTGAGGGCTTCGAGTATCCGCGGATATCTTATTACACACTTGGCAGCTAGCACGTCCAATGGCGCCCGACCTTAAACGCCTATTTCGCGCAACGATCATCCTTTTCCTCGTTCACTCGTTGACGACCTGACCTTCGACAAAACGAATCTAACGCGAGTTAAACGCCAACAATGTTATATCAGCAAATCATCCTTGAATTGCGTCACACTCGGATGTCATTCAAACATCATCTCATTACTATTATTTATTGAGTCCTGTCAATGCAGTGAAGCGTCAACAGACTCTGCCAGCCAAATTATGTCTCTGAAACAAAAAGAAAGAAGACAATTTGTAATACAATCTTTTTTTATTTATATATAATATTTCTTTTTTTTGTTATAAAACAAAAGAAAGAATCTTTTAATTAAATGTATAAACATAATTCCGAGATTATTTACAATGCGTTATTCAATGATTTCACGTAAATTATGTTCCGTTCAATATAATGTGTGTACTTTAATCGCTCTAATAAATTATGTATTCAATGAACTTTTTCTTATGTTGAAATATGTATTATTTCATGCTC
>JABFPM010000025.1:0-52183 GCA_022817325.1 Idris sp. 1 HC-2018
GTCGAGTTTAGTATCATTGGATAGATTTTTTAAAAATATTTGACACGTATTTTTCCTTTTTTCGATCCGATGTGTATTTCTCGAGATATTCGACCGTTCCGGGACTTTTTATTCACCCTGTATTTATATTTTAAGAGAATTTCACGGACTTCACGTTTATATTACACATTATTAAGATAACGTTTTACCTAAATTATTCATTTGATTTAAATAAATTTGTAGTATTGTTTTGTCAACAAAATATTTAATATGACAATTTTTTTAAATATAAATTATTTTATAAATATAATAATTTTATTCTATAACAATATATATCCGCATTTACAACAGTTCTTATGAAAAAATTATTTATTTCTTAAAATGAATATATATAGAAAATTATTTTAAACTTTGAATTTGCATAAAATATTGTAACTATATTTTTCTATTAATATTTAATATAAACGAAAAATTAATTACATGTTACATTGTTTCATGTTTACACCATTTCCTACTTCCCTGTATCTCATATAAACGATATGAGAATTGATATCCAATCCGAAATCAAAATACATGTATAAATTGTTTATATATTTAGGGACTGTACTTTAATTACATAACGCTGAGCAAGATAAAAATATGATAATTCATGGAGTAGACAAGAAAAAGAATATTAAATAGCGTAACGTAATCAAAGTATATTCCCTTACTATTTTTTTTAATTTAAATTTTAAAATTTTGAATTTTAGAATTTCAATAATATATTAGTAAATGTATAAAAAATTATACATTTATTCTGATATCGGAATCTTCGGAATTCATATCGGAAGCGATATTAGAACCGATATCAAAATTTATATCAGTTCCCATATCGTTTTTTGCAGAGTTATTATTGTAATAATTTTGTTCTTACACGTGCGGGAAAACAACCCACCATTTTCATTCTTTTGAGTAGAATATCCGAGCGGTTTTCCTACGCCACGGAAAGTGGGGACAGTGAGAAAAATTTTCCCCTTCTCCTAGGCCAGCGTGCTCATTCGTTTGAGGTCGCTTCTCAGTGTTTAGTGGCAATTAAAGGTGATTAGAACGTTGTCAAGAAAAAATATAATTTTTTTAGTTATCAGTTATAGTTCAATGTGACCAAAACGTAAAATTGTGATTTTAAGTTACAGTAGCTTTAAGGAAAGAATTTAAGTAAAATAATGGTAAAATAATAGTACATAGGGTTAAGAAACGAGATAAACAAGGCTGTTTTTTTCATCTAAAAGATGTATAATTTTATTATTGGAATAAAAAATTTTTAGTAAATGATATATTGTCGACATTTTTTCAAAATTTGTCTTAAAAAAATTGAATAACACTTAAAATTAATTAGTTTAATGTTTTGTCATTTTGTATACTTTTTTTGCTATTTTTTGGTACTTATTGAAAAGTAGCTACTTTTACTATTCGTGTAAGAAAATACTGTTTTAAAAAAGTATTGTTTTTATTCTTTCTAAACTACGTTTTTCAATTTTCAGGGGGGAGAGGGGGCTCCGCCCCTGGACCCCGTGAGTTACTTATATGTCGCTTATTGTTAAATTCATTAATTATTAATGAATAAAATTAAATTTTATTCAAATAGTAATTACTAATAGCTTCAGCCGCACTTATAAGAAAAATCTGCAAGAATTTTTGGAGCTAATTTTTATCATGATATATGTTTAATTTAAATATTCAAACACATTATAAATTACTTTTTATTCAATCAATCGTATTTTGTTTTTATTTTTAAATGAAAACTGAATTTTTTTATAATGCTCGCTTTGTAGAAACTTGCAATGCGCGCTGTGTTATCAATTGTCAAGATTGTTACTTTATCAGTCTACTTCTCCCAGTGGTTTTTAGTTAAGGTTGGACTATCACGAAGTGAAATCCATGATAAATTGATAAAATATTACAGACATGAAAATTCAATATCCTTTAATCATATTCCGTAGTTTAAACAATTTTGTCTACTTAGTACTCGAGATATAAAAATTGAAAGCTTGGTTAAAATACATTTGTGGTATAGAAAAGTGTACCAAATCTTATGTAAATTTCATGTTTGTTTTTGTAGAATTCATGAAATTGTTACAAAAAAATAATATACTAATCTTCTTACCTTAATTAAGCTTCATGCTTAACGATGAGAATTTCGTCTACTTAGTTTGGAAATTGTTCACATATACAATTCGAACATATATAATTAAATTTTTTTTAATGTAGAAAAAATAAAAATTTTATATTATTTAAAGGCGAAAGAACTTATTTTCTATATATTTTTATGCAGTTAAATAAAAAATGTTAAGTATAAAGTTTGACGCCCTGAAAATACACTCCTTCATGATTATCCTTCAATTTGTCAACTGCCAATTTGTATCGAAATTCGAGAAAATGCCTTTGATTTCAATAAATCACAAATTCGAATTCTTTATATTCTCGCACGTTTGGCAAAATACGATCTATTTACAATGCACATTGTTAAAAATGGAATTCAGAAATGAATAATTCAAACAAGTTTAGCGTATACAAGTTTTAATAAAAAATAATCATGGATAAGTTTAGAGTCAATTATACAATTTTTTTAGTTTATATTTGATATTAATTAACAATAGCATTAATTGATTTTTAATGTTGATTAACATGTTATTTTATTTACAAATTAAAAATTATTTCTTTTTTATTTTCAATCTTCATGCTGCAACAATTAATTAAAAATGTTTGACTTTTACAAAGTGTTTATTAACAATGTAAATTTACTGAAAAGAATAAAAAAAGTTGTTTTCGAAATTAATAATTGCTGATTATTAAATGGAACACTTTTTCATTTGTGATAAGTTTCCTCGTAGTCATTGCATAAACGTATAATTTGAGTTAAGTTTTTCAACTAATTAAAGCAATTAGAGCAAATTCGCACAATTAAACGGAAAACACAATTTCGCCAATTTTTATTTAACAAAATTAAGAAAGAAAACAAAATTTAAGAATAAGATTTATAATAGTTCTTATTTTAAAATTTATTTTTCATTTTGAATTTTTAGTTTAAATTTATACATCGACACAATTTTATCGACAAAAATGACAACAAATTTACCGAAAATTTTTATTAATTTTCATAAAAAACTTTTAATTTCATAAAATCTACATTTTATTTTTTAATTATTTTTGTAAAAATTGACTTGATGTAAAAATTGATCAGTATTAAGATCGAAACGTTGTCAATTTAAGCAATAAAAATTGGAACTATAACAGCCTGTTTCATTAATTCTCTGCACACGGAGAAATTAAATTCAAAAAATATGTATATTTAATCAATACACAGATGTATTTATATTCGATAAATACACAGATGAAATTAACTTCAATAAACATTGAAAAACAATTTTTTTTGTTTGAAAATTTTTTGATCATTTAATTATTAATTAATAAAATTTTTCCAAATGACAAACTTATCGCCAAGCACAATTGTGGCCTTGACATCGGGCTAACATCTCCAGTGCACTTGCCTTTACAATTTGCATGCATAACAACCAAAGCAGCCACGCAGAGTAGGTACTAGATATGATCATGTTTCTCCATTTGCATAATTCTCATTATCGAATATGACACAATTTGTATCAAGAAAAACATTGCCATTTTGCATTGTTCTCTGTTTTCTGCTGTAGATTTTGTTGAATTTAATTTACACACATTTTGTTAATTATTTGTCTATTAAATTACATTTTAACTTTGATTCAATTTACAAAGTTGGTGATAAAGAAGTTTTCTTATTTATTTAAATAATTGTACAGATTTAATGTATATAATATAAATATGTATACGTTGGATTAGTAAATTACATTACAATCAGATGCTTAATTAATTTTGGTCAATTTATTCTAATACATGAGGACTGATATTAAGCCTGACACAATGGCCTAATCAATAAATGGAATGGCCATTTTGCTTTAAGTGGATCTCTATAGAATTGAATCTAACTTATAAAATCCAAATAAAAATGCATTTGGAATAATACTTATTTGAAATAATATGCAAAATTAATTTAATTGTTCATTTTAAAAATAACATTTTACTTAAATTTATTACACTATTGAGTTTTCAAAATGTATTGTACAATAAATTATTTATTTGAAATAAATCATATTGTAGATTTGAATTTAACGGTTCAATTGTTCGCAATTATTCTAGAAACATCTTTTTATCGGGTGTTTATAAACAAGAGCGCGACGTGCGTGTGCAGAGTCGGTATCGGTCCGTTAAGAAGAAAAGTCGTCTAACCGAAAAAAGCTATCGCGTTATTTAACGTTTTAAAACTATATTTGACTAATATATTTTATTATATTTTATTGAAGTGAAGGCAGTTTTAATTTATTTATTAAACCCCGTGAAAAAATATTCCTACAATATCTAAACTATACAGAAATGTTAGTTCATAAAAAAGATAAAAATATCGGAAAAAACATTTTTTCATGTCTAGACTTCAATTTGCATTTAAAAACTGTTAGGTGATCTAAAGTACTTTATAATTTCTTTATTATTGTTTTTCTAATTAATAATCTCATTTTTATTAACTGGACACTTATCTTAGATATGTATAATTCGGAAACGTTTTAATACAAAATTTCCAGATACTTGTCTGGCAGTTCAATTGACAGTTACACCTGGAAACTTTTAAATTTGTATTCAAAAAATTAAATTATTTATTTCTATAAATATCTATGATAAAAAAAGTTCTATTTTTATTATATACAATGATATTCAAATATAAAAAGTGGAAATCATGATAGTATTGCGCCTCGTTTGAATGTAATTACTAATTTAATTAGTTCTAAGTTTCATATTACTTGCAGTTAGTGGTTAACAGTTAATTTTGAACAATGCATAAAGTTGTGACTAGTGCACCAAAATAAACATTACACATAAGTGTACGTACACGTAGTACTACATTTTGTTTTTAGAATAAACTTTGATAACTCAATAAGGATGAATAAATACTTTTTTCGGAGTGATTTGGCATAATATCCACAATAGAAATAAGTAGATACATTGAATTAATTCAACAAAAATTAGGTCATTTGAATAAAAAACAAAATTATACTTTTATTATAGTAAAATTCTATTTTTGAAATTGATCACTGTCTGATTATATTTTAATCAAAATAATGAAGACATTATTTTATAATCTAATTATTTCATTTAATTATCTGAATTATTATAAAAAATTTAATTACACTCTGATATTTTAAGTTTAACTTTTCCAGTATTTTTGACACATCAGAAATTTTTTTAATTATTCAAAAATGACAAATTTATGCATATTAAGTTATATTAAACTAATTAGCAAAGGTTAAAACAAAAGTAGATTTTATGTAATATTTAAATAAGATAAATGAGTAAACTATTTTTTGTTTGAATCCTAATATTTAAATTTTCATAAAACTTAGTGATTTTTCAATATTTAAAAACTGACATTATATAACAAAATAAAATTCAAAGAATTTTTTCTTGGGTAAATTAATTTTTTGTATATTGCATCAATCGAAAGTAAATTTAATTATCATTATTTTTTTCCTATCCCATTCGAGAAAATAAAATAATTATTTAGAGAAAAGAGGTCATATTTCATACAAAAATTGTATAATATCAAAAATACATTCTTTACTTCAAATCTTCTTATTTTATAACGAAATGTATCTATATTATTTGCATATCATAAAAGAATAAAAATCTATCTTATTCTCGATATGAGATAAAACATTCAAAACTCTTAATGATCATGTACCAAATAATACATGTATAAGTAAACCCCTTTTTACTAAAACAAGCAACAAACATTTGTTCAATTTCTTATTATTTTTTTCAACATTGATGAAATTGAAAAACAATATTACATCAAATTCAGTATCTATTTTATTGATCAACGGAAAACAACGCTTTGTCTTGATAAATTTAAATTACTTTTTTTCTCATGCAAAATTTGATGCTGTTAACTGATCGTCAGCGATTGAAACTTTGAATAATTTATCAGCAAACACAACGACGCAGATAACAAAATCATCCCCATTTTCTAACCCCCGACATTAACTCTCCAAGGAGATGATTTATACATTTTTATTGTTCCCAGAGCTCCGCGCGTATAAAAATGTCGACAGCTTCACATAAAGAAAGAAACTGAATATATTTGTATTCCTTCAAAGTGCAAACATAACACAAATATTGAATACTTTACGATACTTTTCCTATATTTAATAAATAATAATAATAATAATAATAAAAAGAAGACAAATTTCACTAAAATAAATCTAACAAATTCGCATACGATAAAATATATTTTTTCTTCTAATTTTTCATTATCCAAAAAAAATCTTTTTTTCCAAATTTTGCCATGCTTTTTGACACATTCGATTCATTATTTGCTTTCGTTTACGATTGCGCGTACAGATTACATAGATGTTCACAGAAGCGAATGTAACTGTGCCCAGTTATATATTGGTGGTAACCTTACCAGCTTCATATATTGCGTACAGTTGGTTCGTAATGTCATTAGCCTATCTCTGCTACGGTCTACTGCAGCTTTTGAACTTGTTCCCCGGGGATGAGAGCAACGGAAGAAGAGTGCGCAATGACGAAGACAAGTGTAATAAGAGATAAAAGGTGTAAATATTATATGAACAAACAAAAAACAATTCGTGTTACACAGTAATAATAATTCCTAAACGATTTCTTTGACTGTCTAGTTCAAAAATGTAATTACTTGTGTGCTGCAGACAGCTCGCTTGAAATCAAAATTAATAGTAACAAACGAAAAACAATTTAGTTAATTTCTTGTTTTGCCTCTGGCGTGAATAGAAAACGAAAATAAACGCAATCATAGAAACTCTCTGTTGTAAAATGTTGCACATTTGTTGCAACGTCGTCGTGACGACGACGGAAAGATCAATTACAGTTAGACTTTTACGCTAAAAATATAACAGCTGACTAATACTAGGCCAAGAGCCACTTTTCTTCACTTTTTTTCTCTAAAGTACGGCTTGTCGGGAGATATGTTGAAAATAGAATAATTATCGAAGTAATCTCACACTTGTAGAAACGTTTTATCTTAAGAATTTTTCTTTTTTGGAGAAACAATTAAAAATGTATGACGTTAATTTTTGTTTTCTGTATAGGTGGATGTAATTAAAATTGATACGTTACTCCTGTTTCATTTTAACAGTGTACAAAATGTGTTTGCTGATATTTTATCCTCGGTTTATAAACGTATTTGCATTGATTATTTGCAATCAACGTAAACTGTTTTGAGAAATAATGATGATTATCTGCGATTTCAAATTAGAAACTGCTTTTCAAATTGTTTTTTTTTTGTTTAAGAGTTTATAAAATTAAAAACAAAAAAAAATTTTATGTTTCAGTGCTTTTCAAGAATATTTAGACTGCGCTCATCACACAGTTCGACGTCAGTGTGGCGACGAAACTGCAGAATTTACCAAAAATTTTTTGGACAGAATGTCTACGTCACTCATCACTGTAAGTATATGCATAATAAAAAATATTTTTCTATATATATTTTTTAACAATAAACAGTTTTATCTTCCAATTTATTTTATAATTGATATTTTGAATTAAACTTTGTACTAATATTAAATGATTTTATATTAAAGAAGTTTAAAAACTATAAGGCATAATATTTTCATAACTTTTTATGTGGTAGAGACAACATTTTGCAAATTTTCATTCGTTATATTAAATCTATACAGATTATAAAAATGCAAAAAATATTTATTTTTCATATCTGAAAAAGTTAAATTTAATTGTTTCTTAACCTTTCTGACTGTTTATTATACGTTTGTAAGTAATGGTTTTTTATAATTGTTTTTCTTTTATCTTGATTTTTCAGACACACTGTCAGCCTTACACCCTAAACGAATGCATTAACTACAGCGGCAGTTCATCCCTGAAATACTCGGTTGTGGTACCAGTGTCTCTGATCTTTTTAACCGCATACTTTACGTAAAAAAGAGAGTAAAAACGATTAGAAAGAAAATGTGATGTACACTGCGAACATTAGAGTGCATTTGACTCGTCTGACATGCACCGTATACTCGTGCAGCCACGAGTATTCGTAAACAAGTATTGTGTGAAATTGTGCGCACCACAACGGTTCTGTGCATTGACTCTTCAATTCGACGAAGACGTCAACAATATTGTTATATCAAATTAGATTGACATCTCAACTGGAAACTTTGTTTCTTTTTTTCTTGTGTGCAGCTAATCTGCTCTATAATCTTTTTAATATCTTATAATATAAACATTATAAATACCAAAAAAGCAAGTAATTTTTTTTGGAAAAACTATTTTAAAAAAATGGTGTAAGAAGAAATGTCTGTCAATCATTTTGGGATAAATGTCTTAAATTAAGACACTCTTCCTGGTTTTTCCGACGAAAACGCGTCTTGAAATAAGACACTTGCTTTTCCGAGTCTGCAGAAGGTTGCATACATTTTAAACATTTTCTAAAATTTTACGTTTCCAAATGAGATCTGGCCGTCCGTTTATCGCGATTTTTTTCCAATTTTCATGGCATTAATTTTTTTCTCATTTTCGTACTAGGAAATATTTAAGTTAGAATTAATTTGATTCCGAAAAGCTGTTTGGATGAAAGAATTAAATTTAAGGGCCACTGGTAGGCAAATTTCTCGATCTATGAGTAGTTATAATTAATTGATAAGCTAAAGTCTAAATTATTATTGTCCAATACTGTATTAAAAAAATGGATCGATCCCGGTGACCAGTGATTGTTGATAAATATTTATTTAAAAGTTAAATAAAAGAATTGTAAAAAGGTTATTTTTTGAACTGTACGATAATTCACGTAGCTTTAAAAAAAGATTTGCATAATTTAAAACGTTGTTCTGTGACTGAATAGTTGTTATTATCAAGTGTATAATGATAAAAAAACAGTTCAGAGTCTTGAAAACAAAAAATAATAAATCATTGGACGATGTGTTATGTTGTTGTTTAGAATTATTATTATTATTCTATAGTCGAGGCGACCGATGTATATACTGCTTTATACCGATTTCAAGACTTCACTTAATATTAATTTACATGTAGTTATGTACATGTATAGGCAATATCTAAACAAAAAATTAATTTATATGTAAAATTGTGTATTCATATGCATTACTGCGAATTTAGGTTTTTTTAATTCATCGTTATAATTTGAAAAAATACTGATATCGAAAAAACATTTTTTTCAAAAATAAAATTTCATGTTTTGTTACATTAAGAAAAGGAAATCTACCTGAACAATATTACTTATGTGAATGAAGAAATAATTTTTGAGAAGTCTGCACAAGTTTATTTACATGATTGTATTTATTAGAAAAATGAATATTTTTTAATATCATATAATTAATCGTGTGTATTATTTTTGTTAATAAAATTTTCAAACGTTTGTATAAAAAAATTATAAAAAAGAAAAAAATTAAACAATATATAAAGTTTATTGAAACTTTACAAAACTGTGTTTTCATTTTCCCCACAAATATCATTTGCTGAAATGATAGCGACAAATATTATTAGTAAAATTAATTTTATATTTCTGATATTGAAAATAAATTTTGTTTTATATTTAGAAAATATATTGTATCAAGCATTTTCTGTGAAGTGAATAAATTTAATTTACAAATTGTTAATGAATATTTGTAAAATTTAATACAAATAATAGTAATTCGACTTAATATTAAATTGGGAATTTAATTTAATTATTATCGGAGCAAATTCTGGAAAATTAAAATTCTTTTATGAATTTTTTCGGAGCACAATAGTAAACCAATGTAGAATCTATGAAATTCACGTAGAATGCCATAAATTTGTTATTAAAGTTTTAATTAAAAGCCAAGTCATAAAATGTTTAATTGTGTCTCAACAATTATAATTGTTATAATTGCAAATAATTTACATTAATTCAGAGTATGCACAAACCATATGCACATATTATAGAAATTAACTTAATTTCACATGCAGCTATTAAAATAATCAATACATTTAAATATTCAACTTGATTACAATAATTTTTATCACGATAAAAATAATTCAGTAAAATCATTTAAAGTAATTTAAGAAATAATCTTATTTAACAATTCAAAATTATTCAATTATATTATTTCAATAACAATATTTAAAAAAATAAAACCAAGTCTAATTTTAATAAAAGAACTACATTGATTGTTAAATTTTACATGTCTTTTTATCTGAATAAACAGTAAATTTTATCTACATTAAAATTTTCAACTTTAATTTTTTTATTAAATATACTAAATTTCAATTTTCGTTGTTGAAGTTTATTAATATTTTATAAGGTTTTTTTCTTTTATTTTCATGTTTTTCAACTTTTTTATATTTGAGTAAATTGCACTTCCATCTTTACTTGTCTCAAATGAAAATTGCTTAAAAATAGCAAAGATTAAAGAAATATCTGGTACAAACGATTCACTAATATTAGAAGATATTGAATTTGATTGAACCAGCATTTAAATTAAGTGAGTTTCAAAATTATTTGAAATAGCACATGCAAAAGTAGGTTACTAAATAACACGAAACAAGTAATCTATGTGCACATTATTTACTATATAATACATATTAATAATTTAAATACGTCTTTTAAATACACCTTCAATCAAAATAATTGACATGCATGAGTCACATGATTTAGTCTTTGAAATATGTACATTCTGTATTAGAAACATACAGTAATTAAAAAAAGTCAAACACTTTAAATAAAATAATTGAATATATTTAATTTTAATGTAATTTAAAAATAATTTAAAAAATTTTGACTTAAAATGATTAAAAATATGTAAACAAATTAATAAATACAATATTCACATTTTCTTGTCAAATTAGCCATTACAATCATTTAATATAAATTTTGCCAAATAATAATATTAATGTAACACGGATTAAGTAATTAAAATATAAAGAAGAAAAAAAATAATATACAATGCAAATTTCTATTGATATTTTATTATTGATACTTAATTACTTATCTAACATAACAAACATTTTGTATCAAGATATTTCGAACATTCACAGAACTATTCGACGTGTTTTTAGATCCGCGATAAACTATGTATGCAATTTTTAAGAATATGCAATAACTTTCTTCATATACGTACAATAAATATCCTTCACCCCTGTAATTTTAAAGATACATTTTACGCTCCTAAAATGACTATCAATTTATCAAGTCACAGCAATGCCATAAAAATGTATGCCTTCCCGTGCGTATTAAGCATTGCAATACATCCGAAACCAAGTGTCAAAGGTGAATCGCTGATGTTTATCAAGAAAATACGATACCTCATGCCTATGAGCAACATCTCAATTTCCTATATTTATTACATACCTGCCTATTTTTTTCTGAAAATACATTTGATAGCAAAAATTAAACTCATCTTTCAATTCAAAAAAATGAAAACTTAAATTAGCATTAAGAATATTAAATTAAAAGTACTTACTATTAATCATGACTCATATTCTCTGTGACCCAATGACAAAGTGGCGCCTGTCTGAAACCCAATTCTTTTGCTCTCATTTCAGGATTGCATTACCAAATTTCAGCATATATATTTGTTTTGTATCGCATACGTGTTTACCCTTCTGTGGTTCGTTAGTTTTGTTAGTTTGACAATCGTTTGGCGAATTTTAAGACATCGATTTCTAACTTCCTTTACTTTTTTTCTAAATACTTTGAAACAAAAAAAAAGTCAATTGATATATCAACTTACCTTTACGAAGATAAATACAAAAAAATACTTAACATTAATTAAAAAAACTTTTACAAAAAGAATGTGAAATTTATATCATACTTTCTGAGTAACATTAACCGTGTACTCAAAGTCTACAATTCTCTTGAGAAACACTGTATTGACTCACGTTGAGATCAATCATAAATTCGTATTGACAATCTAACTGCAAAATATCTATGAAAGTTTTTCTTCAGGGATTTCACAAGAAATAAATAATAAATAACATTAATTTGCTTATAAAACATTCCATTTCTTTATATATATATGTCGTATATAAAGAATCCGATACAAGAATCAGGCTGTTAACTAACTTCCTAGGCCGTTAGCTAACTGACAGCCGTTAGAAGAATTTCATTGATTTTAGCATTTTTTTCTAACGACCTGATGCCAGTCAGGCCGTTAGAAGAATTTTATTGTTCTCGCAGAGGTTATTAACAGAAATCAGAATAAACCCACATTTTTTATATTTTATTAATCATTGGATTATTTGTTCTTAAATTTATTTATTACAGCAAGGTCCACTTAAATGGCAACGCGAATTATACAAGAGGTTATTTTTAAAACATGCGCAACTCTTCGTCTTGCACTGGTTAGCGGCAATTTCGCAGTTGCACTTTTTGTATATCCTTGCCCGCCGGAAAGTGATTGTTTTGCTGCAACTTCTCTCAAAATATCTAAGCATCTTTTGGTACTTCATCAACTGTCATTATATGTCCAGCTGAGTTAGCAATATCAGTCCGTGGATATCAACCTTTTATTACACCATGTATTGCACGAATTTGAAAGACACCACTTTTAAAATCAAGAATAAACACAGAAATGTTGGGAAAATCTAATGGGCCACGATCAACGATTGGGACAGGCAAAGTTGTGGAATCTTTGATTTTAAGAGGCGGATATTTTTTCTGTAAAAGTAATAATTTTTTCTGCAGCAGTTGTTTATAGTTTCGAAAAATCTTTGCGAGTTTCCATCAAACAATCACTTAGTTCACACAATACCCACATTTCTTCAAGTTTGTCACAAATTTTCGTGAGAAACTATACATTGTTTGTTCATAAGATACCATTCATCGTTGTTTTGAAGCATTTTTGTTCAAAATTTTAAAATCAATGAAATTCTTCTAACGGCCGGCAGTTAGCTGACGGTCTGATTCTTCTAACAGCCTACGACATATTTATTAAAATACAAAATCATATTAAATTTTCTTATAATAATATTATATAATATAAATTGGGATGTTTTATAAGCACATTAGATGTTATTTCTCTCTTAAGTAAGTAGGTTTAAAATGTATTATATTTAACGTTAAGTTACAAAGCTACAACTTTGGTATAAAAGATAAAATAAACGGGACAAGCACACAAGGATACTATTCTTTTCACTGTTGTGTTGCGATCACAGATTCGAAATCGCTTGAAGATTTACATATAATTATGTATAAGACATAAAAACACTGAAATACGACGTCTGTCAGAAAAAGGAGGAGATATTACATATACATAGAAATTTATAATAATTACTTACAAGTAGACATTACAAGTGGAAGTATCTGGACAATACCAATCAAGATTTCCGGTAAAAAAAGAAAACAAAAAAAAGTAATTAACAAATTAACAGAATAAAACAAAAACATTTTATCGTATTAATTTTAGAGGAAGTAAACGTTCTTTACAATTACACGGTTACGCGCTAAGCACCTTATGAAGCTACAGCTCTATATAATTTATCAACTGACTGATAAGTTCAATTTCTCACAATGTATTTGTATCATATTTTATTATATCATATCATTGTTTATTATTATTATTAATTATTATATTATTATTTTATCTTTTATTTTTCTTTTCTAAATGAGTTTACTTGTTTTTTAAAGCGGCAACTTCAAGTATTGCGTGAATATATTCGACAAAGCCGATCATTTTAGATCCTTTAATTGTTATTATTGTAATTCGCAATAATTTAATTCCTGAATATATGAGTTTTTTGTCATTCAGCTCTGCACAGCAATTTCTTGTTCTTTTCATTAACTTGTTTTTCTTCTTCTTTTCAGTCCGGTGACAGACGACTTAATGTGCAATACTTTCAATAATCAGTCCTGCTACTGACTGTTTATTTACAATCAACTTGCGCAAATATTTTTTTTATTTTAGTAGAAAAGTAAATATAAATTTGAGCATTTTTTAAATGTGTCGTTTAAACATATATATACCTACTTGACTTGATTACAAATTATTTGTAAAAGTATATTATTAAACAAAGAGAATAATCAAAAAACGAATGGAAATATGTGTTCAAAAATTTTGATTCGGAAATGATTGTTATAACAAATAATAAATACTATATATTACAAAATGTACACAAACTGTATTAAAAAATACTAACAAAATATCATTTCCGAAGAAAAGTAATTAGATAAATTACTTTTGCAATTATCAAATTATTTTAAAATTGGAATTACAAGAAATGATGAAACTTCTGGCAACATCATTGATTAAAATAAAGTTTACAGTTAACCGCGCTGAGATTATTTTTAATTAATAAAAACTATTAATAACTACGATTAAAAAACACAACAAAAAAAACCTCTCGGACTCTACAATGCTTTGCTGCACAGGCACTGAACAAGCAGATGAAACATTTTGCAAACGTGAATATGCCGCTTGCTTACTTTTTTCGATCTGACACACAGAAGTGACCAAATTACTAGACTCAAAATTGGCATTTTTGCGTTCAATTTTAGTGTACTTTTTTCAACTAAATGCATTAAAGGACTTTTACTAAAGTTAAATGCATTTAAACGTTCAGTCTTGTTAACATACGATTACTATATATCTATACAGGGTGAACTTTTTAAAATTGTATAAAAAGTAATTCTTTAAAAAAAGAACAACAAAATTAAATCATAGAATTTGTAGTCATACTTTAGATTGCATCAGCGCCATCTATAAATTTTTTTCTTCTGAAATTCAGAAATGCTAATTAAATAATGAAAGTAAAAAATACTTTTCTTAAATACAAAATGTTTCAGATTAAACGCTCACCCCATACATCATACTAATATATAGTCAATCAGATCAAGGTAACTAATTAAAATGTCTAATTAACCATACAAACTGATTGAATTGGCCACAAGCTCAGAATCACAAGCATTAAAACATCACACACTCACACAAAGCTAGACTTCGGTACAATAAAATTGAATACACAAATGCCTCTGCGTACAGATTACACAGTCTAATAATGTCGTCACATCTATTTATGCTTATTCGTTACGATAACGAGCCTAAAGTCAATTCGTTAGTATTGATTTATCAACTAATATGGTATATGCATTTTCAATTTAAATGCTACAGACGGTACTTCGGTCCTTGGATTATTTTATTATTTTTCAATATTCGATGGTAATAAGCGAAAAAACATTCGAGTTGTACGTTAATTGTTGTTAGTCTTTAAATTAGTTTGTTTAATATTTATATATATATAGTTATTATGTATTATAGCACGTGGTAAACGCGATTCTGACACATACACGAAACATGAAAACCTGCGCTTGAAATCACATCAATGAGTAAACGCATGCAGCGCGAGTAGCTAAGCCCAAATAAGTGCCTGCTCTTCCAGTTTTGAAGCGTTTTTTTTCTTCTCTTACTCGTTTTGGCAACCTTTTTTCTAAATTTAAAAATCATTCTTTTGTTCCGAACAATAATAACGTACACAAAATCAGTCTATGAGCTTACGTTGTCTACTTTGTTTTTTAATTTGAAAAGTGTCAAATTAAAAAATAAAACTACTTCAAACTTTTTTTGTTAAAAAAGGAAACTGGTTGCTCAGGCAAAATCAACGCTCATCCGCTTCAACCGCTGACGCGCTTAATTCGTAGCATGGCACATAAATAAATGCGACATCTACGTTTATTATTATTACTATTATAATTCTTATGAATTAAATATTATTATCTAAAAGTAGTACAATTGTAAAAACGAATTATATGAGACTCGTACTATATATCCACATTTGCTCGACAAATCTCGAGTGATTCTTAAACTACGTTTCGTTTGTTTTTCTTTTTTCTTTTCGGTCTACGTTTTCGTTTTCTTTTTCTCAATTTAGTCAATGGTAGATGGCGCTACCGTCGATCGTTTCCTAATAAAGTCGCGACCAAAGAATGGCATATATAGTACTTGCTCGCGACCCTCCGTCCAGTTATAATTCTTAATTGTCTATGTTCTTTTTGTTTATTTATTTGTTCGTTAATAGTTAGAAATACGAGGACGCACGTGGACTCAAAAAAAACATGATTTAAATGGCAAAAAATAAAGAGGAAAAATAAAAAAAGTGCAACGCGACGCCCTCTTTGAATTACTTCATTGTCGCTAATATATTCATAGTTGTGTATAATATATATATAATATATTGGCCGACGAGTAAACGCAAGATCACAGTGGCACATAAAAAATGTAAGATTATAACTGTAACGTATGTAAACGTGAGCACGCAAGTTCAGGGCAACGAGCGACGGTGTTTGAGGATGAAAGGCGCTCCGAAACCGTGCTTTCGATCTTTTTCTGAAGCATTTTTTTGTTGGAGACACAACCTTCGTTACAAGACACTAAAATCTCTTATCTCAAAAATTGTTGTGGCAGTGTGCTGTTGTTATTTAGTGTCAAAAAGAAAAAATAAGCCATTTTGTATTTTTTTCAAAATTATGGCAGTGGTTTGATTGTTGTAGATGGCGCTTCAAGTCCAAGACAGTGCTGCCAGTTGTGTGGTTGCGAAGGTAATGCAATCGTGGTGGATGAGAGTTTGGTATGACAGGGATTGCTTGAGAGATATAAGTGTCTCACAGTAGTTTAAGGGGTGTAACTTTATAAATTACACTGCCACAGTATCGTAGGGTGTGAGGAATCCCCCGTGGCCGTTGTGGGAGGGGCCGGTTTGCCGGGTGGGAGCTTCGTTTCTGTAAAAATTAATTCATATTTATTTTTCGAAATTTTAAATTAATGATATAATAGTTTTTTATTAAAATATGTAGATATATAGTTAGACTGTATGTGTTTGAAACATGGAATGATATATAAATGTGTTGCAATGTTACCACACACAATGTAACAATTATGTACATGATGATTTTACAACATAAAATTGTGATTTAAACAAAATAAAAACTTAATAGAAAATTGATGTAAATTAAAATTAAACTATCGAATATTTTTAGACTTTTTTTATTGAGAAATATCAGTTGTAAATATATTTATATAAGTATTGACATGAAAATAATAAAGGTTTTGATTTTAAATACGTGCTTAATTTAAAATATTTCGCATAAAAAATATTTATACAAAAAAAAGTAAAGTAGCATTAACAGTAGTATATTCATGATTTTATGGCAAAGGACCAACAAAACTAATTACTTCCATCAAAAATCCAAAATATGCAAATAAAAATATTAAAACAAAGGATAAGGTAAAGTTGGCAACAATGTAATTTATGATTTTATATGAAACGAATAATGTTCATGAAATTATGTGAAATTGTACACGTAAATTGAATGATATTTTGAAAAAGAAGAGAGACAAACAATACAACTTTTTTTAATAAATACTGATCAATATACAGGTATCCCTTAACGCGATAGTTCGGTTCCGGAAAAACAGCGCTTTATGCGAAACCGCGTTATACGAGACTAAGGATAAATGGGAAAATAGGGATTCGGTTCCAAAAATTTAAATATTTTCGTTATTTTTACTATAATTTAATTTATTTATATAAAATAAATTTTTCCGGATAAACAATAATTTCACAAAGCGATTCTTAGTAACGATTAAAAATAATGTAAATATTAAAGAGATCTACTGAGTAAAGTAATTTGTCATTTTCTGTTGTTTTCGATTTTTATCAAAATTTTTATTAATTTATTCATATGATGCTAAACAATGACGAAGTTCTCTGTTGAACTTTTCACTTCTATCTATAGAAGGATCTATCCTTGAAAAAAGATTTCCAAGTTGTTCAACTAACTGAAAGTCTTCCCGAGCTTTAAAGGGTTTTTTAAATGTTCTCAAAAGCCATTTTTTTCCGCGTTATATGAGGGATGATTGCAATTCTTCCACTGCGCAAAAGCGAAACCGCGTTGTACAAGTACCGCGTTAAGCGGGGGATATCTGTATAACAATCTATGTTAAATTCATTTTTACATGAATTAAAGATTAATTTGTATTGCAAATAAAATTTGAATTAATCTGCATTATATCAGTAATAGGTTCATAGTTACATAGATATTATTTCCATAACTTTAGTATACATAGAAATATGTTATGTATCAATACATTATATATCGGGACCCGATATCAATACATTATATATATTAAATATTAAACACATACTCATCTAACTGATACAACCTTTTTGAATATGGTAAACCATATATATATATATATATCTCCAGATTTTCGAACCTAAAGGTCGACTTTGCAT
Organism: Idris sp. 1 HC-2018; assembly: GCA_022817325.1. Lineage (NCBI taxonomy): Eukaryota > Metazoa > Arthropoda > Insecta > Hymenoptera > Scelionidae > Idris > Idris sp. 1 HC-2018. Next base: position 18,286 of record JABFPM010000025.1, read on the forward strand.
GATACAAGAAAAATTTAATCAAGTTATTATGGTTAAATGAAATTTAAAATTATTTTTTAACGATTCATGTAAATTAAAAATAAAATTGTATAATAAATTTCATTTTTAAAAAACTTGTAATAAAATTTCAGAAAATAACCTCATTTTATTTTCTGCATACAAATCTTAAAAACTGAAAAAACTTTTAATTGATAAATAATTTGCACAGTAGACACCAGTTTACCCAAAGCGAACAATAAAGTATTTTGAAATCCATTTTTTATTAGCAAAAATAACAGTTATAAAGTCATACGGAGGTTAAAATGGAGTGAGAGAGTGATTGAAATGATCTTTATGGGTATGATGATGACACGCGATATCCCGATAAAAGACACGCTAAATCATTTAAAATGAAAAAGCCACATTTTAATGCAAACATAAAAAGCACATTCAATCCTCAGTTCCATCGCAATTGATAATAACAATTACGTTTTTAAAATGGAATGAGAGAGTGATTGAAATGACAGATGTTTATGACAATGACTGTACGTTGTAAATGCTTTGTGAATATATAAAAAGTAAATTTTACTATTCTTAAAGAGTACACATATACAATTACGTTCTACTATGCAGTACAAAATCAAAATTAAAAATTGATTTACAAAAGATCTTAATATTTTTGTTTAAAACCAAAACTGATAAATTATTTTTATGACTAATGAACTATTCGTGCAAAATAAAAATTAATGCATCATGCTTTTTAATTTTTATGTAACCTAATTTATTTATTTTCTTATTTACATTTTTAATACTTTGTAAATTATGAATTTAAATTTTAATTTATTTTTTTATCAAATAGTTTATCATTTTTTTTTATTTTTTACTAGTAATGTATGGTTAAATGATTTGAAAGATGATGACTCCACAAATTTTAAACAATTAGTCACAATATGCTCATGCATTACTAACCTCTCGATTAATTTTCGCATCTCCTCGGTAGTCAAATTTTCCTTGCTGCGAGATACTGAAATAATAAAAAGACACAAATCGATTGATACAAAAGTGTCTACGATCACAATACGTGCGGTTTAGTTGCTTTTCTGTTTTAATAGAAAACAAATTATTAATTAACAATTATGAATGTTATCACACACATTAACATGCTTCAATTTAATGTTATCCACTTTTAGCGTGATCCGATGAGTCCTTTGCATCCTAAAGAAATTTGTTATTATTTTTTTGCAGCTAATGCATAAAAATTACTGTGAAATTTAAACGAAATCTTTTAATTTTTTCAAAACTAAATCAACTAAAAATAACTACTGTGATTACAATTTGTTTTTCAATCAGTTAAACTCAACAAAACAATTTTGTTTTCATTATTACTAAAATCAAATAAATCATTATTTATCTACTCAAAACATGTTAACTAATTATTTGTGTGCTAACGAAATTTTTGTGCAAATAGTTAATCAGCAAAAGAGCAGAAACCTTTTTCAAAACTCAAAAATAAAAAAGTAAAATTTCGTTCCAGATACAAAAAGTGTTCATCAGTTCGTAGTTAATTTAAAGCACAAATAAGCCAATTAATTAAAAAAAGAAAAATCCGCAATAAAATTAATCAAAAATTTGTCGCATGCGGTATATACAGTGCACTCGTTTCTTTCCCATACGAATTTTTTTTTGTTGTAAATTATTTTTTACTCCGCTCTCCCACTCCTTAGGGCAGTATCTCAGGCCACTCTGGGGTGAGTATTTGGCAGCAACTTACCACCGTAATTGCGATTGATCAATTGATCTCGATCACATTCCGCTTCGCTAATCTCATTGCTTTCTTTACTATCGTTGAAACTAGAGTTGTTTTGGTCATGATTTCTGGGGGGTGGTGGAGGTGGTTCCGGCGAGTTAGACATTGGCAGATTTCGAATGGATCCCACACTGCGTCTGCCGACCGAGCCACGTGAACCATAGTGATCGTAGGGCGCTCCGTACTGCCCGTACTGTGATCCATATTGGTCTTCTTCAGGGGCACAGTTGGCTGGGTCGTCGTATTCCGGAGAAAATACGTTGGTTTGACCACCTACGTTGCCACCTTGGGATGGTACTCGGGAGTAACGACCACCGTTTTGGCGAGGCTGAAATTTTTTGTTTGTTTTAATTAACAAAATTAATTTTAATCAAGTTTAATATAATATAATTTAATAAAACGTAAAAAGAACATTTAAAAAAGTTGAATTTAATAATATTAAATTTAAAAAAATGTAAATATTCAAGTACCATTGACTGGGATCCGGAACGACTATGAGCAGATGAGTTTGTGGGATGTCCAACAGGGGGCCCCATAGTACCAGAGTGACCGTTGGCAGGATGAGGGAACGTTTGGAACTGCATTGCTTTTGTGGGGTCCATTTCTTCGCGGAATCCAAGTAGATGGAAAGTGGCGTAGGGACAAATTTCATCTTCCATGCCTAAAAATTTAAGTTATTTGGGTAGATACTGATACTCAAGAAAACGAGCTAAAAGATTACAGATATATCAGTCATTTTTTATTAATTCAAAAGTTCTAGTTTATCAGTCTATTAAATTAGATACATAGTAGACGAAGCAAGTTAAAAAAATATTCAAAAAGTCATATAGGTTAAATAAATTGAAAAATGAAGTTTACTCATTATTAAACTCTTTTTTTTAAACGATTACAATTTTTTTCAAATTGTATATTTAATATTTATTTTTGACATTTTAAATAATTAATACAATTTTCAAAAAGGTTACTTGCTTAGTCTTAAAAATATAATAAAATATTTTAAATCAAATAATTATGTTATTGAATGAAAATGGTCTAAACTTAATATTATTAATTTGTTACCACAATACGATGTCAACGTTAAAACGTCTAGTTAGTAATGCAGTTAGACTTATATACATATATGTTATATGCAAACGAATGATTAGCATTTGACCAAAGCAGTTTGAAAACCATGCAGTACAAATTGCAACAGAAATAAAATAAAATAATAGAGAACAAATAACAATATACACCTTGAACAAAATTATAAATCCCAATTATTTATTCATAAAATTATTCTTAGCAGGTAAAAAAAACATAAGTCAAATCAATTTCCTAATTTACTTTTCAAAAATTATTTCTAATCAATATTTAATTAATCAAATAAATAATATAAAAACTGCAACAACAAAATAAAATAATCTTAGTTTAAAGTAAACATTAAATTTAGTATAATTAGTATAAAATATAAATATATATTGAAAGAAAACAGCAAGTGAAAAAGGAAGAAAATAATAAATAAGAGAGCATAACTACAGAGCGTGCGATAGTTTGATGATCGAGTCTCGTTGAATGTTGACAATCCTTCACCAAAAAAGCCGATGCCGTAGGCTCCGCGTAGATTACAAGATTTCAAGCACAATTACAGTCGTATTACCAACCTCTGTGCCCAAGAAAGTCTCTACCATCCATCCGGGGTGGTGGCGGGCACCTTTTGTTCGGCGCACAGTGACTCAATTCCTCGTACATATGCCGTCGCGGATCCCACGTCGAGTGACTTCGAATCGAGCCTGTCCCACCTGTCAAACATACGCTACAACGACTGTTCTACTGGCCTATGCCTACCAAGATCCCTCAACATTTTGTCAATTCGTCGATGATAAAATTTTTATGTAGTATACAATTTTTTTTTCTTTTCTTTAAAACAATCTTTAATTACAAGAAACATTTGGCCAATCCAGTTGTACTTGGTATGCATGGCTTGACCATAAGCGCAAAGAAAAATTGAAGAACTTTTCGAAGCAAACATAATATAATAAAAATCAGTCTAAGTGTCTGGTCTTGTTTGCGAGTGCCATAAAAAGTTATGGAATCAATGAAATATGAGGTGTACATTGAGGCATGCCTTTTATTAGTGCAAAAAGTTGTTATATATATTTTTTGTATTTTAAATAACAAAGTTGATTCTTTAACATTCATAATTTATTTATCATATTTTATAAGTTTTGCAAAAATTTAATGTTACTGCCACTTTTGCACAAATAAAAATGGTTTCGTTTGGGTAGGACGAAATATTAAAAAATATACTGGACGTGTCGCAAACCTTCTCAACAGTCAAACTCGAGACGATTTCAAAATAGATGCGCCTCTGCATGTCCTTTAACTTTGCGCTTTAAATGTGTATATATAAAAGAGAAAGAAAATGACGACAGGGGCTCATTCAGGGTATATTATAACATCATCGACATTAATGTTGATAGTTGTGGCTTACTTATAACTGTACCTCGCTTGATGCGGTCGCAAGTGTTATAATTGGAACCTGGAACTGGCGGCAGTTTGCGGTTTGGCGGGGCAATGTAACCCAATTCGTCGTTCAAGTCCGGTCGACGTTTGTCCAGAGTCGCTCCAACTATTCCAGTCTGTTGGTAAACTACATCATCTGAAAATTTATCAATTTACTTAAAAAGTGACACTCAAGTAAAACATAAAAGTTAACATTCAAATGTCAATTTTACTTTAAATTATATAAAACAACTATTTATTTTATAAAATGACTGAATTCCACACTTTTACTACACAGTACATAATTAAAAATGATGAAATTTTTGAAATTATACATTGTCCCTCGTAATATTTCTCGTCAGCTGACGAAATTCCTCGCAGTCGAGTCTGTTCTGGTCCACGAGTACGTCTCGACAGAGCGACGCAAATTACAACAATTCCCACAATAATTACGACAACCGTGGCAGCCACTGGAACTACAACGTTGAGATCGAGCCAGTTCGGTAGGAAGGGGAAAAATCGGCGGACGTCGACGTCTCGACCGTCGTTCATCATGTCATTTCCGGTGTTACTGCGGACAGGTGGCGCCACCGTACCTATTTGGGTGTGCAAAAGATTTGGTTTTATAAGAAATGTTTACCTTTTTCATCGCCGTGACCCTTGCCCTTAAGCACGCAAATGACGATCACGGCAACGATGATTACAAGCGCGGCTGCAACTACCGGCACCACCAAATTTAAATTAGCCATAAAAATTTTCATCGGATCCTCGTTGCCAGCGCCGTTCACGTCTGGTAACTCGCGGGCCGGTGCAATGGTGCCTAGAAAAAAAAGAAATAAGCGTGAACAAGTGAAGTTTGCTTTTTTTTATCTTGCATTATAAATGCATAAAAATAAAATTTTAAGTGCATTTAGTGTTTTTTAAAAAAACTTGTTTGCAAGCCACCATTAGCACCGGACACGCGGCAACCGTATATAAATTAATTATAACTTTGTATAACGAAATTTAATTTACAATGTTCAATTTACCTCCAGTTACAGTGAGAGTTGCAAATTCGTATTCCGCTACGGAAAATCCGGCGTTGTTATGAGCAGTTACACGTAAGTGGTACCAATTTGCGGGATCCAAGTCTAGAACCACGAAATTTCCACCGGGTTTCACGTTATTTGACACTTGGTTCCATTCTTGCTGATTCCTATGAAAAATTAAAAAATGAGATAATTAAATGTTTCGAATAATTACAAGATTAAAAATGTAAACAAGAATTGGATCATAAATTGGATTTTATAAATACTTTTTCTTATGTTCGACTACAAAGTAGAGCATCGGACATCCACCATCTCCCCAGGCATTCAAATGTAGAGTGATACTGTTGGTGGAAACTTCAATGAAACGGGCAGCTTCAGGGATGGCAGGTTTGGTGCCTTTGGTCTTGGTGTTCAATATATCCGATGGTTCTCCGGTTCCAATTCTGAATTAAAAACCAAACATTTACTTATTAAATCTATTTAAAAAATCTTTACAAACATTTAAGCTTAAATACTAACCCATTGTAGGCAGTAACGTAAACTTGATATCTAGATCCACACCAAAGATTCTCTAAAGTATACTTCTGAATGGTTGAGCTAGTTTGAACAGTTTCCCAGTCTCCGAATTCCGGCTTATAATGGATTGTGTAGCCGTGAATAGGTGCATTATCAGTCGCGTGGGGACCAAGTTTCATGGTGAGAGAATTGGTCGTGGTGGCAGTGAGGGTTACTTGTGGCGAGTGTGGAGGAGCTACGAATTTCAATATTTAATTTAGTACAATAATATCTTCATTTAAAGAATAAATGCAGATAATTTATAATTATTATTTTTGTCTTACCATTAACAATAAGTTGATGAGTCACTGTATCATGTCCAAAGGAATTTTCGACATAACAGGAGTATTCTCCAGCATCAGACCTATCGACTTCTTTGATGAACAGGGAACCTTCTGGCAACTGTCTCAGTCTATCATTGGCTTGCAAAACTACTCCACGAATCTTCCAGACAACCTCAGGGGCTGGAATTCCAACTGCTAAGCAGGGTAGTTTCACGTCTTCCTTGTAGGTTGCGGTGAATTTGTCGTCGAAGGAAGCAATCTTTGCTGGCACTGCAATTTGAAAATAAATAATTATAAATACGAACAGAAAATTAGAAGTTTACACAATTAAATATTATTTCAGTTTACCATTAGCACTGGGTGAAATAGTCACAATTTTCGAAGGCTGACCCTCTCCTATATTCGTACTCGCTGTTACCCAGAAATCGTATCTACGTTTTTCACTTAGTCCTGAAGCCTCATGTGTTAATTGGTTTGGGGGCACTTTTTGGCTTATTGCTGTTTCGGAATCGTCGGCCTTGGTGTAAACTGTGTACTGAGAAATGACTCCATTAGGTTGAACTGGTGGTCTCCATGATACCAGAATTGATTCCGCAGACATAACCAAGGCTTTGACAGTTGTTGGCGCTTCGGGAGCTGAAAAACATTAAAATTCCAAATTTAGTACGGTAATTTTTCTCTTTTTATTTAAATTTCATTTATACAACAAAAGCTTACCATCTTGTTCAGTTTGACAATGTATTGGGGCAGACTTCACTCCGTCACCACCTGTGGTAAAGGCAAGAATTTGCATACTGTAGTTGGTGAATTTTTTCAGTCCTCCTAAGATGTGTTCGCTTGTTGTTATGATCTTCGTATCTTTTGTATTTTCGTCATACCACGTGTCAGATGGACCATAAATAATCTGCAAAGATCATTGGACACATTTGATATTATATATTTCTATTTTAAAACTTTGTTTATAAAAAGTACCTTATATCCAGTAATAACACCATTGGCAGCAGTCAAGGGAGGAGAAGACCAGGAAACTCGAATTGTCTGAGAAGTCAGGGTGGTACAAGTGGTATCATGTGGAGGTTGTTCAGGAACACCCTCAGCAGTGTGCTGTCTTTTTTCTTCAGTCATTGGACCTGAACCAACTTTGTTGAAGGCTTGCACGACAACGCTGTACTGGGTGTAGGTCTTCAAATTCATGATTTCCAAATGGTGTTCCTTTCCTTTTTCCTTCGAAACTTCCACTGTCTCGAACATGTAGGGTTTTTCTGAGGATGCTAATCTGTAGCCTACGTAGTAACCAAGAATCTCTCCATTCCAGTCTTCACGTGGAGGTGGCTTCCATGTTACCTAAAATTAAGTTTTAAGTAGAGTTGTATTTTGTCTTTATTTTACTAAATAAAATTAGGTTAAATAAAAAAATATAGCTTACTCTGAGTGTATGTTGATCAAGAGCATCCACTCGAACTGAACTAGGTGGTCCAGATGGCGCTTCCTCTGCGGTAATAATGGTAACTGTATCAGAAGGATCAGACATGCCTATCTCATTTTCTGCGATGATCCGCAAATGATAAGTCGTGGCTGGCTTCAAATTAAACACTCCTGCAACATTCTGCTGAGACCATGGTACCAAAACTCTGTCAACATTTGTGTCCCAAGAAACCTTGCTGAATTTGTATTCTATAATGTACTTTTTGATCGGACTGTTGCCATCGTAGGGTGCTGCCCAGGATAACTGAACCGAACGACCAGACTTGTCCAACACTTTCAGACCATATGGCACTTCAGGAACCTCTGTAAATTATATTCAAGTTGAATTAAATTAAACTTTTAATACTTTTTAAAGATTATTAACTTTAAATTTAATATTGAAACTTGCCTTGAACTATCATATTAATACTAGTATCATCACTTCCAAATGCATTTGTGGCTACACAGGTGAACAGTGCAGAGTCACTTCTTTCGGTTCTCTTAATGCTCAGATCCGACAAAACTCCATTAGCCAAAATTTCTTCTCGAATTGTGTATCTCGAATCACTTTTCGGGTCCAACCGTTTGTTGTTCATGTTCCACAAGATTCCAATTGGCTTTTCACCTTGGGCTTCACACTGGAGGACTGCTGGTTCACCTCGACGAGCTGTCTGGTTTCTCAGTTTGATTTCAAAGTGTGGAGGTGCTGTAAAATTACAAATTTAATTTAAAAAATTGTTTTTGATTGAAATAAATAAATTGAAAACTTTTTTTTCACATTTTAATTGATAGTACCTTGAACGGAAATGAGAATCACAGCAGATAATCCTGAGCCAATTCCATTAACAGCTTCACAAAGATAATAACCTTCATTGGTCTTTTGAATATTATTGATAGAAAGGGTGCCATCTTCCACACTAATGTCAGGATTGTTGAGTTTCAAGTCGGCATAATCTCCAGGTGTGTCGCCTGACAAAAATCAATTTTAATTAATTTTTATTTATAAATAAATAAAAAAAATATAAAAAATTAATAAATAATTTGTATTTTCTTTAAAAATAAATATTTTCTTGTTCAAAAATATACTTTTTATAAAAATGAAAATTTGATTTAAAAATTAAGTTTTTATTTTATAATAAAATAAATTATAATTTAAAAAAAATATTTACCAGCAGCTCGTTTCCATGTGACTTGGGGTTTCGGGAAGCCATCAGCTTTGCACTCGACTCGAGCATCTGAACCTTGCGCAAAAGCTTTGTCGGTAGGCTCCAAAATCCAACGAGGTGGCACTACACGATTGGAAAATTTGATTATAGAAATTGTCGATCATCCAAAATAATTGTTAATTCACACACAAGCTACTTATATACAGAACGAAAGGTCCAATTTTATAACAAAAAATTTATGAATTGAACTTTAGTGAATTATTATAATACTTTATGTTAAAGTGATTTCTCTTTGATTTATAAACTGTGACTCTTAGTAGTTTTTATTAACAAATATTTAGTTGATGAATTTAAATATTAAAATATTAGTTAGACCTTGGTAAATGATTATAATGCAAGTTTAAAGTACACATTATTTTGCATTAAAAAATCAATATATTTAATAATTGTGTTAAACAACAAATTTCAGTAATAATTATTGTTTTGATGATATACAAATTGTATCAGTTTTAGCTTGTATTATAATCATTTAATTTCGTAGCATGCAATACGATATATTTCGTTCTGTTTATAAAATCTAAAAATATGATTCAAATGAGGCTCTTAAAAATTATTAACAAATAATAAAAAATATTGTTAACATTTTTAATGATACATTATTAGTTATTTTTTTCAATGTTTGTAATATTATTTAAAAAGATTCTAGCCTCATTGAAATCACATCCAAACATCATGCAGAATTTAGCCAAACTACTTACAACTTATTCAAAAGCAACTACTACTGCAAAGGAGTTTGTATACTCAAATAAAAAAGTGCATAATAATGTGAAGTTTCCAGTGCGATCTAAAGTTCCAAGAAGCAGGTCTAGTGAGTGCATGCATTGTGTTACTACTCGTGTTAATGAAGTAATAAATAAATAAATTAATAATGAAACAATTAAAAAATTTGGATAGAAAAAAAGACAGAAAATGACAGGAAGGGAGAAAACAAAGAAGAAAAATGAAAAATGTGATTCAAACTTGAGACAGTAATGCTTTGTAACATTAAAGAGAGAAAATTGATTGGGAACAAGATGAAGGCGAAGCGAATCGACTCACGGGGCGAAATATTAACAGAACACAGTGTGCGACTTGCATGTCGCTCAACCGAAATGCCTAACTACTCGTTCTCAAAGCTCACGATGTCGAAGAATATACTTTTTTTCATCTTCAAGATACTTTTTTCAGAGTGTCGGTCACTTTTTTCTTTAAGCATTGGGACAGGCAAGCCAAAAATGTCACAAATTCATTCGCCATCAAGCGAACAATTTTTCTTAGCAGAGAAGTCGAGACAAAAAAAGGAGTTAAAATAATCGAGAAGCTCCTTCAAAAAAACAAAAAAACAAAAAAAAACGAAAAACATAAAAGTAAGCCTTGAAATCTGGAATTATAAGTCCAATTAATTTATTGCAAATTGTTCAAATTTTAAAAATTTCTTTTAATTCCAGACTGTTTTCAAAAAACATCCAAAGCTATCGGGATTTTTCTAAAATAGATGAAGAGAAACCAAGGGAATTCGTCCAAAATGCCAAATTCAACGTTGAAGCTGTTTTTTTTTCGTTTTTTTTGTCCACCTAACCGTGTACTTTCAACGTGGCCATGTGCACGGTCTTGCCCGATGGATTGCTCGCGATACAAGCGTACACACCATCGTGCTCCGAAGTCACCGGTTCGATCGACAGGACGCTACTGCGTCGTCCCTGCTTGTAGATTTTGTAACTCGCTGAATTCTCCAAAACCTTATTCTCAAAAGTCCAAATTATTTCGATTGGTAAATCACCGACCGGCACCATACACGCTAACTGCGCCGCCTGGTCGGCGTAAATCGTCTTCTCCCCGAAATCGAACGGCTTGATGCGTGGCAAAACTGAAATTTTCCTCTAACTCCAGTCATACATTTTTTTTAGGATGTATCAGGTTACAAGGATAGTAATTATTTTAGTTTTTTTTATTTCAAATCATAGAGGGTTTTTCTCAAGAAAGTAGTTTATAATTTTTGATTTTTAAAAAAAGATTTGTTTGATTAAAAAACCAAAATAGAAATTTTCTGTTTAGTTTGTATTGTGAACATGTTCTTGTATTGTTTTATGAATAAAGCAAAATTATGTTGGGTGTATTTATAATTTATATCAAAATACAATTAAGCAGTTCACCGTAATTTTTTTTTCCAAAAAACTAAACAAGTTTTCCACAAAACAAGATAGACACAAGTTTTTGAAGCTAGATATGACTTGCCAGATGAGAGCGCCAACCATTACAACTGTACATTCTTTTTTTTGTTTATTTATATATATTTATATAATATATACATGACATTACATATACAACAACAATTAAATTAAAAGAATTTAAAATCTGGCCTACGTAACTATGATACTGGTTAAATTAGAACCGACCATTACTGATGCGTTTACTGATACACGTGATTTTCAGAAGCAAGAACCAAAATAAGTACCATTGACTTTGAGATGGGCACTGTGCCTGGCCCGGCCGGCCGCATTGTCAGCTACACAAGCGTATTCGCCGACATGATTACCCTTGACCGAGGATATCCTAAGAGCCGAAACTCGCTCGTCCATGGTCGTTATTTTCACGTCCTCGCCTATCTCTAAGTGTCGTCCCTCGAACAACCATTTGAATGTAATTGGTGTGTCCCCCTTGATGACCGCGCAATGAACGATTATCAAGTCGCCAGTGTTTGCGTTTTCGTGAAACGAAAATGGTTGCAGATGGGGAGCAACTTAACAAGAAAATGAACAACAACAATTAACAAGAAAAATCGTCTTCTTAAATTTTAGAAATATTTGTTTGTCTAATTTCAGAGAAAATCCTGTTCCAAAATTGAGAAAATTCCTATTCCAAAATTTAGACCAAAAAATCCAGTCTACAAATTTATGAATTTCTTCCACGGTTTCAAAAATTATTTGTTGATATTCCAAAGCAGAAGTTCAGATGAAAATGATTTGGGATTTAAGAAGAACTACTCTAATCCAATAGTGTTTGTGTAAATCTAAAATTGTTTGTATAAAAATGTAACAAATTTGGTTCTAGGAAGCTGAAGATAGGTGTGTGAAATTAAAATATTGAAATCGAAAATTGTAAACTGTTGGATTTCGGCACCGTTGACAATCAAATCGGCTGACAATTCGTGCCTGCCGGCAGGATTTTCGGCAACACAGGTGTAAGATCCAGCGTGAGTCGCTTGAACGGATCCTATGCTGAGTATGGCGCCGCGGCCGCCTAAATCCAATATTGATATCCCCGAATGTGGCTTTATCGTGTGACCGTTTAATGTCCAGTGCAACTGGAGGGGCTGGTCGCCCTCGACCACAGCGCAGGGCACTGTTACAACTTGACCCGAGTTCAATGGTTCCTTGCCGAAAGAGAATGGCAATAACTTGGGCAAGACTGAAAATTTAAAAAAAAAACAAATTTTGAAAACAAGTCACAAAAAAATAAGCCAATTAAATATAAAAAATAATGAACAAAAACTTCTTATATATCTTACCTAATTTTCTTCAAAAAAATATTTACAACCCCTCAGTCTATTGCACGGAGACATTTTCGAAAATTCATCACGTGTAAAAATAATTTCAAGAATAGCTGGTTATTTTTTGTAAATGTGAAGACATGATATGTTTATAAAAAAATGTGACTGGAACTTCACAGAGCATACAAACAGCACACATTCAAGTGTCTAATTTTTGTGAAAAACAGTACACCGTGTGTAAAAAAAAACTTGCAATCAGCCTAAGTTCATTTCTAAGTACCATTGACTCTGAGTTCATCAGACCGCGACGTAGAGCCCGCCGAATTTGAGGCAACACAAGTGTACTCGCCGGCGTGACTCGCTGACACAGCTTCTATTGACAGTTGCTTTGACTTTCTGCCTGACTTTGAAATCATAATGTCACTCCGGTGACGATTAATAGGCTTGCCATTGAACATCCAAACTATTTCCACCGGCAAATCGCCTTTTGTAACCGCGCAAATTACCGTCACCGTGTCCTCTGCGTTTGCAGGCTCTTCTCCGAACGAAAAAGTACTCAATTGTGGCGCGACTAAAAATAATTCAAGAACAAGAACTTAGAGTTGAAAACTTGAGAAAATTCCACTAGTGACCTCTGTTGGAATGAAACATATTTTTTTTGGATTAGAATATCCTGAAAATATCTTTGTTTTTTGCTAGAAGAAGATAGCCTGACGAAATTTCCTGCTGAACTTAAAACAAAGGAACAAAAAAAAAGTGGGGATGGAAATGTGCATGCAAATAACTTTGTTCTTCACCATTAACATCGAGGATAGCCGACCGCGATGTCGACCCTGCTGAATTCGACACAACACACGAGTACTCTCCAGCATGACCAGCGACAACTGACTCGATGGACAGTTGTTTGGACCTTTTGCCGGACTTCGAGATAAAGATGTCAGTACGATCGCTGCCTATCGACTTGCCATTAAACATCCACTGAATTTCCAGCGGTAAGTCGCCCTTGATGACCGCACAAATCACCGAAGCCATTTCGCCTGCGTTCGCGGGTTCCTCCCCGAAAGAAAAGTGTGCTATTTGTGGGGCAACTGAGAAAATTTCAAAAACCTCAAGTTATATGTAACTTTACAATTCTGAAATAAATAATTACGACATATTACCTGAAGTTTTTTTTTTTTTCTTCTATAAAAGCAAAAGAATGAATGAGTTTGTACAACCAAGCAGTCTAATAATTGATAGTCAACTGTAAAGGTACCATTGACATTGAGTGTAGCCGATCGTTGTGTCGAGCCCGCGACATTTGACACCACGCACGTGTACTCGCCCGCATGTCTCTCTTTCACCGACTCAATTGACAACTGTTTGGACCTCTTTCCGGATTTTGAAATCAAAAAATCACCCTGATCAGGGTCTATGGGTTTGCTGTTAAACATCCAGACTATTTCCAGGGGAAGGTCACCTTTGATGGCAGAACAGGCTAGGGATGGAGTTTCTCCTGCGTTAATTGGTTCGTCTCCGAAAGAAAAAGGCAAAAGCTGCGGTGCGACTGGGACAAGAAAAGGTATCTTAACTCAAAAACCAAAATTTTTAACAAAATAAATTAGATTAAAGGTTTTTTGTTTTCTTTTCTAGATGTTGTCTTCCTATCCCAAACAAGTGTAGACTGAAGGTACAAATCAAAATTCGACCATGCACTCTACTTGACGTTTTTGTGGATACCGTTGACTTCTAGTATAGCTGAACGTTGGGACGAGCCAGCGGCGTTGGACACCATGCAGGTGTACTCTCCAGCGTGACTCGCTTTTACCGACTCGATTGACAACTGCATGGAGCGTTTTCCGGATTTCGAAATTATAATGTCGTCGCGATTAGAATCTATGGGCTCACCATTGAACATCCAGACTATTTCTAGAGGCATGTCACCTTTCATCGCAGCACACGAAACTGATGGCATTTCTCCTGCATTCGCAGACTCTTCCCCAAACGAAAAATGAGCTATCTGTGGCGCAACTGAGAACGAATAATATTATTAAAATCAACCAAACTTATAAGAAAATAAATTTCTTAAACTTAAACATTTTGTCTAGTTTTTTAACATCTGGAGTCTTTTCCTGGATGCTTTTGATGGATGAATGAGAAACCTGCAGATACCAAGTGGAATAAGGAAACAAAAGCTGGAGAATGTCGTATGTTTAAATATCATGCAACTTAAATACTGTTTCTTTTTGGATTAGTACCATTAACGTGTAACATGGATGACCGTTGTGTTGCACCAGCGGCATTCGACACAACACACGTATATTCGCCTGCGTGAATCGCCGTCAGTGACTCGACAGACAATTGTTTAGATCTTTTGCCGGAGTTGGAAATCACGATGTCTCCGCGATCGGGGCTTATTGTCTTTCCATTGAACATCCACTCAATTTTCAGAGGCAAGTCACCTTTGATAACGGCGCAAGTCAGCGAAGCCATTTCTCCCGCGTTTGCGGGTTCCTCCCCGAAAGAAAAGTGTGCTATTTGCGGTGCGACTGGCAAAACGAAATAAAACGTCAGGTTTCTGAACACATCAACATCTTTTTTTTTTGCAAATTGCTGAAAAATTTTGTAACCTGACGTTTTACATGAAGAAAAAAAATGAAATGGAGAAGTCGTAGGGTGTAGACATATGTAAATAAAATCCATGCAATCTAAGCTTGAACCAATTGGTACCGTTAACGTCAAGTACTGCTGAATGCTGAGTGGTTCCGGCAGAGTTTGACACGACACAAGTATATTCTCCTGCATGGTTAGCTGTAACTGACTCAATTGACAGTTGTTTTGATCTTTTCCCTGATTTAGAAATAATGATGTCACTTCTTTTAGAATTAACAGGCTTTCCATTGAATCTCCAATTAATTTCCAAGGGTAAATCGCCTTTGATAACCGAGCAAGTGAGCGACGTCATTTCTCCGGCGTTTGCAGGCTCGTCTCCGAATGAGAAGGGTTTAATTTGGGGCGAAACTGTATAAAAATAAATAATAAATAATAATAAAAAAAATTGACTTCCCCGTTAAATTTGTGTTTAAACTGTATTACTGGTAGATGTTTTTGTTTTTTAAAGTGTAAAAAGGTACATGCTATATAATGAAGTAATTTATAGGAAAAGTATGGTCAACATCTAAGCAGATATCATCACTACTGTTCTTAGCCCCAAGTACCATTGACGTCTAGAACTGCCGATCGAGATGTCGATCCAGCATCGTTCGATGCAACGCAGGTGTATTCTCCAGCGTGTTTAGCGTTGACCGACTCAATGGTAAGCATTTTCAATCGTTTTCCAGAATTTGACATTATCATGTCGGTTCGATCGCGAGACACCGGTTGGCCATTAAACATCCAGTCTATTTCTAGGGGTAAGTCCCCTTTACTGACAACACACTGAACCGATATTATGTCTCCTGCATTAGACGGTCCCTCGCCAAAAGTGAACTGAGCGATCTGGGGCGATACTGGACAATGAAATGATTAATAAAAAAATGGTTTAACTATGTTTTATTTAGAGTTGTTTTCCCTACAAATATTCAAATTAGAATTGGTTCTCCTAAAATTTTATCATGTAAACTTGTTTTCCCTAAAATTGTACCATGTAGACCAGTGTTCCCTAAAAATCTCTAAAGCAAATGTCTTTAACAAAATTAAATAAAACAACTGTTGCACTGGGAAACTTCTCACCTTAATTTCAACTAAAGTATATTATAAAAGGGTTTAGCCAAAACCATGCATCTAAATTTCGCGTCAAAATACCATTGACATCAAGCATCGCGGACCGAGATGTGAATCCTGCGATGTTCGAAGCAACGCAAGTATACTCTCCGGCATGGCTAGCGATGACAGACTCAATGGTCAACTGTTTCAGCCTTTTCCCTGAACCTAATACCGTTATATCCGTTCTATCGCGAGTAATCGGCTGGTTATTAAACATCCACGTGATGTCTAACGGCAGGTCTCCCTTCAAAACAGCACACTGAATGGAAGCAATGTCCCCGGCATTGATCGGTTCTTCGCCAAAACTGAACGGCGCTATTTGCGGAGCAACTGAACAAAAGTCATAAGAACTCATTAAACAAAAATTCAAGGAAAAAATTCAAATTGGTCCTGAAAGAAAAGGGATTGGGAGTGTAGTAAAACTCAAGACTTCCCTAGATTCTACCCATGCGAAATTCGACATTAATATACCATTGACATTCAAAACTGCCGATCGAGAGGTAGAGCCAGCTGTGTTAGCCGCAACACAGGTGTACTCTCCTGCGTGCTTAGCTGCCACCGCCTCGATGGCCAACTGTTTCACTCGTTTCCCGGTACTCGACACAATCATATCCACTCTGTCAGTTCCTATGGGTTTGCCCTTGAACATCCACTCAATTTCCATCGGCAAGTCACCCTTTGTCACGGCACAGTTGACAGTTGACATGTCTCCAGCGTTTACTGGCTCGTCTCCAAAACTAAACTGCGCGATTTGGGGAGCAACTATGTAAAGGAAAATATTAACCATTACGTGTCGTCAAACTTGATTCAATTTGAAAAACGTCTTTCTTTTTCAGAAATCTTACAATTTTCTCTTCAAGAAATTTTGCAAATTCCTCTTTCAGAAATTTTACAACTTCCTCTTCCATCAATGTTACAAAAAAACAACGAAGATGAGCGAATAGTAGTAGTGAGGTCTAGGCATTAATGCAAGCATTTTGCAAGCAACGTTCTCAGGTTCAGGCATTTACGAAAATCTAGAATGGTACCATTGACTGCAAGTGTCGTGGTAAAACTGGTCGATCCAGCGGCGTTCTCAGCCGTACACGTGTACTCCCCAACGTGACGCGCACTTGCAGCTTCAATGGTCATCAAACTTACACGTGAATTGGTGTTAGCGATAACAATTCCTTTGTCGTTATCAACCTCTATTGTCTGGCCGTTAACCGACCACAAAATCTGCATCGGCAAGTCCCCTTTAACGATCGTGCACACTGCTGTTACAACTTCGCCCCAGTTCGCCGGTTCCTCGCCAAATGAGAAAGGCAAGATTTGAGGTAGAACTGCAAATGGTTAGGGAAAATTCATCTTCAAACAAAGCTCATCAACCAGACGTTCCCAGATCCAGTGATGATGGTTAGTAGCTCAAAACAAAGTAAAATTTCTAGGGATATAACTATGGTTCGCGAGAATTTACCATTAACCGTAAGCGTGACCGCACGACTGACAGCGCCAGCCCGGTTTGCCGCGGTGCAGGTGTACTCGCCGGCATGTCTGGCTGCAACCGACTCGATTTGCAGTACACTTAATCTTTTGGTGGTAGAAATGCTCACGTCTGAGATTTCTTCATCATTCAATGGCTGACCATTGAAAGCCCAAGAAATTTCCAAAGGCAGGTCGCCTTTCGAGACGGAACAAGTCGCGGACATAGACTCACCGGAATTTGCTGGCTCGTCGCCAAAAGTGAACGGAACTATCTGCGGCGACACTGTGTGGTCGGAGAACAGAAACAAAAAATCAAACTGGATGATGCCTAGTGATTTAGAATTGAGCTGAAGAGGATGACAAAATATTAAAAATAAAAAAGATTGAAGCATTGTCCAAAATACATAGCACATAAATTTACAAGTGATGCTCGGTACTGGCTAAAGTAGGTCGATAGTTTTTTTTACTTTGTAAAAAATAAAAAGAGACTCTTTATTTTTTACAGATAGTTACAGATTAAAAAAACAACTACTCGATCTACCTTATATAAGTGGCTTATAACAAAAATAATAGAAAAAACATGGCTGTTGTTTGGTTGTTGTTTATTGTACCATTGACAGACAAGACTGACGACTGTCGAACGCTTCCTGCACGATTTGTTGCCACACAAGTATACTCGCCCGCGTGTCTGGCTGCCACGGATTCGATACTGATCGCGCTCATGTGCTTATTAATTCGTGTCACAGTGACATCGAAATTTTTTAAACCGAGGTTCTCGCCGTTAAACAGCCAGACTATTTTCATGGGAAAGTCGCCCTTGACAATAGTACAAGCGGCTGACACTGTGTCTCCCCAATTCGCTGGACCGTCACTCATTGAAACCGAACTTATCTGCGGAGCCACTAAATTAAAGGTATCATTAATTGCAATTAACAGCTTTTCTTTTTACTTAGTCTCTAATTGTTTGGAAGTTGGTACGAAGACAGCAAACGTTTTTCTAAAAACACTATTAAAGATTTCGACTAAAGATGATGATTTTTTTAGGTTTTTGATTGTTGTAGGGGGTTAAGGATAAAGCAGTTAGTTACAAAAAAAATTAGGTGCAAAATAGAGTGTGGTTGCTCGTTCTTAAAAGTGTACCATTCACGGCTAAAACTGATGAATAACTCGTGGCTCCGGCCTTATTTGAGGCCAAACACGTGTAACTTCCGGCGTGTCTCGCAGCTACCGACTCGATACTGAGAATACTGTTTTTCTTAGTCGTCGCGACGATGTTAATGTCTGGATGATCGAGGGAAATGGGCTTGTCGTTGTGGGCCCAGTTTATTTCAATTGGCAAGTCTCCTTTGGATATCGCGCAAACTACCGATATTGACTCGCCCGAATTCGCTGGTTCTGTTGCTATGGTAAATGGCAATATCTGTGGGGCAACTGTAATAATCATTTTGAATTAACAATTTTTTTTCTAGAACTTCTTTTTAGAATATTTTACCTTACCGGAGTCGATTGGATTCGCGAATTGGAAGAAAATTATAATAATAAAGCTAAATGAAAATTTGCAAGTAAATTAAGAGATTAGGTACCATTAACTACCAGTTGTGACATAAAACTGGTGGATCCTGCGTTGTTGGAGGCGACGCAGGTGTAAGCGCCTGCGTGTTTCTGACTCACCGAATCGATGGACAGAACACTATTACGTCGGCTAATTAGGACAGTGATTTCGCGATGGTTTTTGTCTATTGGAACGTCATTAAAGGCCCAGCTTATTTCTAACGGGGTGTCTCCGTTTACGATTGTGCAGACTGCTGACACGGAGTCGCCGGAATTCACAGCTTTGTCTGCTATTTCGAAGGGGGCTATCCGTGGTGGTACTGAGTTGAAAATTAAAAAATTATACTAGACTTCAGTTTCAAAATGTATACCTAGATATACAATCATCTAACTTCAAAAAACTGGAAAATTTAGGATTTGCATCAAAATCCTCAACAAGATCTTCTAGAACCAAAAAATCCTCAGTTATCCTGAATTTGGATTCTAGATCCAAAAAAAATCAGAGTTTAAGATTTGCATCAAACTTTTCAATTCCAAATTTTTAACCTAGATCCCCAGTACAAGACCTGTTAAACCTAAAAAAATGTTGAAAAGGAAATTTTAATTTAGAATTTGCATTTAAATCCTCAGTTATCCTTAAAGACATCTTCTAGATCCAACAAAATTTTGGGTTTAGGATTTGCACCTGAATTTTCAGTTTTTTTTGTCTCCAGAAAAACAGATCTGTTTAAAAAAATGAAATAGGATTTAGGATAGAGTAAAGCAGGTAGATGCATCGATCAATCTATTTACGTAGTTAACTTCTAAGTACCATTGACCATAAGGTTCGCCGTATAACTGGTGGATCCAGCGACATTTGACGCAACACATGTGTAAGTACCACTGTGTCGTTGACTAACCGAATCAATTGATAAAAAGCTGCTTCTTTTGTTACTCTGAACTGATATTTCCGGATGATCTGTCGTTATCGGCACATCATTCAGTGCCCAACCGATTTCCAACGGGGTGTCTCCGTTGACAACGGTGCAGACAACGGAAACCGAGTCCCCGGTATTGACCGCGGTATCCGCAATCTCAAATGGCGCTATACGTGGGGCAACTGGGGACAACAGTTATTCTTTTGAGCAAACATAAAAAGTAATGTTGTTCTGGTGTCATGTTTTATAAAGGTGTATGTTTATATATATTACTTGACGACAAATTGACAGAAGCCAAATTAGGAATTTACTACGAGGTTCTGCCATTTCACATTAATTTATACAATTTATACAATACAATATTTAAAAAGTCCTTATTTAAGCAAGAATTTAGATCCGAATTTAAAACTACTTTTTTTACCTTAAACGATTCAGAGGGAGTCTTTCTGGTTGCACAATATTTATACTTTTTGAAAACATCGAAACTACTTGAGCAGTATATATATATATATATATATGTATGTATAACAAGGACAGATATGATTCATTTTTATAAAGCTCGTTCAATATAAAAGCCAATTAGTGTATATGCAAATACGTAAAGAGAATTGAAATTTGGACTTCTACCATTGACCGCGAGGACAGCCTCGTGGCTGTCAGATCCAGCCTTATTCTTGGCAATGCATTTGTATCTGCCGGCGTGTTTTGCCGTGACACTGTTTATTCTCAGAAAGCTGAAGTTTTCCTTAGTATCGATATTTATTTCAGGCGAATCAATCAACTCGTCATTAAATGTCCACGTAAATTTAACTGGTAAATCGCCCTTGATTATTGCGCAGGACACAGAGAGCATCTCTCCATAATTAAGAAGACTGTCACCAAACGACAACTGAAGTACTTGGGGTGGGACTGTACATTACAAATAATACCAATTTTAAATTTATATTTTTAAATTTTGCATTTTCTTCTTTTTTTTACAAGTAAATTGTATACTTACAGTTTTAAAATTTTGATATCAGAAAAACAGCATTATTTTTGGAAGATACTATTTCAAGTTAAGAATCACAAGTGAAGAAAATAAAACAGAGTTTCTAAGGTTTTCTTTGAAATTTTTCTTTTTTCTCTACCGTTGACAGATAAATCTGCAGATCGACTCATCGCTCCTGCATGATTCGAAGCTGTGCAAGTGTATTCGCCAGCGTGGCGAGCCGCGACCGACTCGATGGTCAGTACACTGTTCTTTTTATTGGTACTCGCAATCACCACATCGCTTTCCTGCTGAATATCAATACGCTTGCCATTGAATGCCCATGATAACTCTATCGGGGTGTCACCTTTAATTGCCGAACACGTGACTGTGACTAAGTCCCCCGAATTCGCTGGCTCGTCTCCGAAAGTAAACTGCAAAACTTGCGGGGCAACTGGGGAAGGCAGAAAAATTTCTGTTTTGATTTTGTATATAGGTATGTAAATGAAATGAATGTATTTGGCAAAAAGAAAAAATACAAAATAAGAAAAGGAAAAAACGTGGATCATCAGCCAAAGAACCTATATACAGCTATGAAAAGACCATATCCTAAATATATTTCCTGTACCATTGACTGATAAATCTGTTGACTGAGTAACTGCTCCAGCCAGATTAGAAGCTGAGCAAGTGTACTCTCCTGCGTGTCGAGCTGCGACACCTTCGATGTTTAGCAAACTAGTTAGTCTTTTAATTTTGATAACACTGATTTCCGGGGTCTGAGAGACGTCTATCGGGGTTCCATTGAAAGCCCAAGAAATGTCCATTGGGAGGTCACCTTTTAGGACCGAACAAGTCGCTGACACGGAATCTCCCTCGTTTGCCTTCTCGACATTAAATGAAATTGGCTGCAACTGCGGTCCAACTGGGACAAAGCCAGAAATTCAGAAAATAAAGAGACTAGTATAAAATAAAAAAATAGTTGAAAATAAAATTAAAATTTAAAGTAAATTATGGATTCTGGGAAGCTTTTATACAGAAGCTGCGAACCGTTTACGTGTAGCAGGGCCGTATGAGACGAGGATCCGGCTGCATTCTCGGCGGTACAAGTGTACTCCCCTGCGTGTCTAGCCTGTACTACCGTTATCATGAGCATATAAATACGATCCGCGACTTTTTTGACAAGCACTCCAGATGCGCCACCCATCTTTACTCCGGGAAAGGTCCAGTGTATCTTCAGGGGCAAATCTCCGGTCGGCACGATGCATTGCAAATTTGCAAAATCACCGGCATTCATTGGCACCTTTGTAAAGGCGAACGGCTGCACGGTGGGTGGCACTGGAGGGAAACCGAAATTGAGTTTTTTTTGTACAAAATGTAAGGGGACCAAGGATTTTATCGTCAGCCACCGCCATACCAACTTCCGTTTTTTTTGTTTGTTTTTTTTTTGTTAAATTAAATTTATAATAAAAAAAGTTCTGTAAAGATTTTGCCAGAAAGTGATCAAGTGGTGGACTTCGTAACCAGAAGACAGACAATATGGGAAATGCTGTGACCTGGGCCAACAGGGTATTTCTTTACATTCCTATTTTTATAGTGAAGACTGTTGATTGACATATTTATAAAACGTTATATTGCTGAAAAGAAGTTGTTAATGTATTAGTAGTGTAATGATCTGAAAAATTGTAATCAAAACTTTGGGTTTATTAATTTAATTTCAGAAGAAAATTGGTTTTCAGATTAAATATTTAGTATCAGATCATTACACTTTTTACATACTTATATATAAATAATAAACTGAATTATAACTTTTTTAAATTGAAAGAATAATTTTAAAAATAGCTCGAATCATGTTTATAATTTATTTAGTTCATCTAAAAAGATATAATTTATTTCAAACAGAACCAAAGTTAAATAAAAATTGCAGTTATATTAATTTCTGTTTCAAAAACTTATTCCATTCCAAAAATCGTTTAGATTTATAAAATGTAATTAATTTACAAAATTTATTTGATTTAAATAACTTTATTAAATTCCAAAAACTTATTTCATTACTTTCAAACGTTAACTTTACATGAATTCTGATTTCATTTAAAAAGTTCTCAAAAATAATCTCAATATAAAATTTATGATTAAATCGATCTCAACTTACCCATAACTTGTACTTCGAGTGTTCCTCTTGCACTGTAGCCATGAGCGTTTCGTGCGACACAAGTATACGTAGCCTGGTCACTCTGTCGTTCAACATTTTCAATGATGAGAGTACCGTTTTGGAAAACTTTTTGTTTACGATTGATTGGCAGTGTTCGGGTATCACGTTCCCATACAATGCTTTCGATCGGGTAACCAGCAACAGGACAAGTAACTCGAAGGGTTTCTCCAGCGACGATTGCCTTTTTGTCCATATGACGAATGAATGGTAAGCCAAAAACGTTGAGACGAGCGGAGTGTTCTGCTGATCCAACCTAAAGAAAAAAAAACAAATCTTAATACTTGCAAATTGAATAAAAAAACTTTTACTTAAATTATTTCGCAAAGTTTCAGAAAACTTTTGAAAATTTATTTCACTTTTATTAGGGATCTAACTTGATATAAAATGTTTGTATTTCTTTTATTTATAATTATTCAATAAATAAACTCGTAAATATACCTTTGATGAAGCGATGCATTTGTATAAACCTCCATCATTAGTGTGAATACTGGATATATTCAAATTCGAAACTACATCACCATTGACTGTTACATATTGGCCAACTTGAAGTCGATCTGTGTTTGATAATCGTTTTCCATCGAGTTCCCATTTAATTTCAGGTGTCGGATTGCCACTTGCTACACACTTCAAAAATACACTTGGTCCCGGTTGAAGCGTTTCCTCATGGAAGGCTTGACGAATTTGTGGAGGTTCAACTGTAAACAAACAAAATTATCAATATCTCACTGCAAATAATTTAAATAAAAAAGTAATAAAAATTACTTTACTGGAAAAATATATTATTAATTTGCACTTACATCTGCCTCCTAATTTCAATTCCGCAGTTGCTTGAGCACTTTCTTGATCGTTTCTTATAAAGCACTGGTACATTCCCTTATCCTCTTTCTTGACACTTTCAATTCGCAGCACTGTTTCTTCATTTCCCAATTGTTTTCCGTCTTTGAGCCACGAAATAGTTTTGATTGGGTTTCCTTTGATGTTGCATGTCAAAGTGGCGGGTCTACCAAAGTCGATGGTTTGGGTGCTTGGCTCGATTTCCGCTTCCAATGGAGCAGTCACCGTTAAAACTGTTTCGACGCTTTCGCCACCGACTGAATTGTTGACGATGCACAAATACTTTCCGGAATCTTCAACTCGAGCCTCACGAATAATCAGAGTGCCACTGACTTGGCGGACTCGCTCGTTCAGTTGAACAGGTTGACGTCTTGAGGTTCCTTCGATGAATTTGTACCATCTGAAATTAAAATTAAATATGTGTTAGACATTGAAATATTGATTTATTGATTGGTGTTATAATGTTATTAGCAACATTTAACATAAAAAATTGATATTTTATTTTTTAAAATTTAATTTGGATTAATAATTGAAAATTTTAATTTGAGCAATAACATTATAACATTATCTTAAATTTAAGTCATTTCTGAATACAATTTTTATGCAACGTTTCATTGAAATTATTTGTTAATTTTATACTCTTTTTAAAAAATTAGGAATGTTTAGTATCATGTTGACATATAATTTTGTTCACCTAATATAACGTTTATTTATGTCTACGAATAATACAAATTGCATGATTATAAAACGAATAAGTGCTATATTATGAGAAGCATGAATTAAAACAGGAAAAAGCAATTTGTGCTCAAGCTTTCACATAAAGTATAATAGTAAAAGTACTGTTCATTATTATATTAATAAACTTTAGAATTGAATAGAATATACAATTTAAAATACACAATAAATTGAATTTAAATCATTACATTTTAAAAATTAAAATAATAAGTGCATAAAAATTAATTTTGACAAAATACTTTCTATCATCAAAAATATAATACATTTTTTCTAATTTTAAACAAATATATTTAACTCAATATTTTTAAAGATTACTTTTATCTTATCCATTTTAAAATAAATTTAATTAAAATAAATTAAATTTAATTTATACGTACCTTTATGCAGCAAACTCGGATTTTAAGTTTTTATTTAAAATAAATATTACGTACCTCGGAACTGAAGAAAACTTTATAGATGTACCAAAATAAAATAAATAAATCTGTAACTTATATTAAGAATTTACTTATTTAATTTTCTATTACTAATTTATATTATAAAAAAAGAAGATTTTTATAATATCTTTTATGAACTGCCACTACTGAATATTCTTCTTAAAATGTTCATATTACACCTCTTTCAAATTTATTCTCATGGTTTGTTGTGTTTTTCCAACCAAACAAAAATACCTTGTAAATGGTATGGGAGACCCTTGAATTGCACAAATCATTGCAATTGTTTTATTAATTCCTACAGTATGTAATTGTCCTCCTTCATAACGTTGTCCAGCAATACGTGGAGCAACGTTGCTCGTAGGTTCTGCAAAGCAAGTCAATATTCTTTTCTAAATTGACTTATAAAGAAGTCACAGGCCAATCCTAATCTCGAACTTTTAGTGTTAATCAAAAAATAATAAGAAGAACCATCAAAAAAGTTTCTAACTGACAAACTAATCGTACCTCTTCATCGGGACAGGGAGACCCTGCACTGGACACAATAAACTGACAGACGAGAAACTGTGTGTAAACTTCTTTACGACACTTATTTCCCTGTCAGAAATCTGGGGAGGGACATTAATTCGAGAATCTGAAATTTTGTGATAAAAATCATCAAAGTCCAGTAAATAGAATCAACTAGTTGGAACAGGGAAGCCTCAAATAAAAAATGTAAAATGAAGACGAATATGTCAGACTACGACTGAAATAGCTTTTGTATTGAGAGTTTTACATCGATTATCTGTAAAAATATTCTAGCAGAAATGATACACAAATTTTAAAATATGTCTATCTGAATTTAAAAATATATTCGGAAGTTGATAACAAAATTAAAATGTAAATATTTCTCACCTGTACATAGGTGCTGGATAAGCCTGTGCATCACATAATAATGTGGCAGTACCTCCTGCTCTTTTTCCCATGCCAACTAATTCGGATTTGGCTGGTAAACGAGGAGGACTACTCCCCAAAGGTTCTAAAATAATTATTAGAAACGTCAACTTTATGTAATAAACTTAAATTAAATTGAAGCCAATATCTTGAGTCATTTGGAACGATCGTTTGCTGTTTTTTCCCTATCATTAACTAAATTTCTATTTTAGATAGCGAGAGTCGTTTACAAATTTCATTTTGAATTTTTTTTTACCAAATTCAGGTTCAATTAGACAGACCATTTTATATTATTTTACCTGTAAAAAGGTGCAGGATAAGCCTGAGCTTCACACAATAAGGTAGCAGTGCCACCTGCTATATTTCCAACTCCATCTAATTTTGATCTAGCAGGTAACCGAGGAGGACTACTTCCCAATGGTTCTATAATGATATCAGAAATTCGCTAATACTTGATTAAATATTTAGACAATTACGAGTCAATATCTTCAGTCTGATGTATACTTGAAATTTGTTTTATTCTTATGTTTTTCCCAATCATTTGACATTTAAAAGATCCTCTTTGTAATGGGCATAAAGTTTAAAAATGAAGTTATTTTTTATGTTAAAAAAACTAACCTGTGAAAAGGCGATGGATAAGCTTGAGCTTCACATAATAAAGTAACTATGTGACCGACCAATTTCATCACTCCATCGAATTTTGATCTAGCAGGTAAACGTGGAGGACTACTTCCCAAAGGTTCTATAAATATTAATAATAATAAAAAATAATAAAATTATAAAAAAAAATTAAAATTTGATATTTTTGGGGAGTCAATATCTTGATATCTAATCCAGCATCGGTCAGTAGATTTTTTGCGAAGAAAAATCAATTTAAAAAATACATGAAATTTGTCTTTCAAAATAGTCTTCTAAATAGTTTGTATTCTTATATTTAATAATGAATTTTCATGAAAAGTCTGTGTACATTGTTTGGTGGATTTTTTGTACCTCATTCGTGGTAAAGGGTGTTCTTGTACGGGACACAATAAACTAGTTGGCTGTATTTCAGTAATCCTAATTTTCGTACCAATGCTAGTTTTATGTGATACATTCGGAGGTACATTAATTTATGAATCTGTAACACAATTCACAAATGTTGAGAAGCAATAAATCAAATATCGTCAACTTGAAATTCAATAAATGATTTACCATGTTGGAACAGAGTAAATATCCTGTAGGATTATTATAATTGTTTCAGAATGTTTGTATACAACAAAATAATTTAGAAATTAATGTTAATACCTATAAAGAGGAACTGGGAATCCTTGTGCAGGACAATGTAAAGTAATATCTTTTGAAGCGAGGGAAGAAAATCGTCTTAAATCTGTGTCACCAGATAGTTGAGGACGTGTACTTGAGGCTGGTTCTAAATTAAAAATAATAATAAAAAAAATTAGTTGAAATAATACATGACTATTTACCTGAATGATGGGACAGGAAACCCTTGGGCAGGACATAATAATGTCATTGCACCATTTAGCTGAGTTACAAAACTCTGGGATTCAGCCATAGATGGAAATTTTGGCCGAGCACTTCCAAGAGGTTCTAAGGTTTTTTATATCAAAATATAATTACAATTTTACAAAAGATATATATAAATTATCTAACCTGAAAGCTGGGAAAATTCTTGTTCTTTTTTCTATAATAGATTTCTATAAGAAATTTCTTGTTCTCTTTTTTATAATATTAATTAAAAAAACTTACTTAATCATGGGAACTGGAAATGCTTGAGCAGGACACGACAATACGATTGAACCAGCTGTGTCAGTTCGATATCCTCGTAAATTATCGATAGTCGGAAATTTTGGTCTTACGGCTCCAACCGGTTCTATTAAATTATTAAATTGTATGATGTATACCATTCCAAAGACAAGAAACCCCTTCGAGGACAATACCAAATGCACTCAACGTTACATTTCGAATCAATATTTTTTATTCAAAACTATTCTGCTCACCTAGACAGAGGAGCCGGATAAGACTGAGCATCGCACAATAATGTTGCAGTACCATTTAAATTTTTTTCTAAAACGTCACCTTTAGATCTAGCTGGAACGCGAGGTGGACTACTTCCTAAAGGTTCTATAATAAATATTCAAAAACAACATAAATACAAAAATAATACCTATCAGTTGTACTTGAATGTGGGAAGGGTTTTCCTGATGTTCGCGATTTGTATGATTTTAAAAATTTCCGGTGAAATCTTACCTATATAAAGGAGCTGGATAAGACTGTGCTTCACACAACAAAGTTGCATTTCCACCTTGTCTCTGTTCAAAAACTTCACTTTTCGACCTACGAGGTACTCGAGGTGGACTACTTCCTACTGGTTCTATTAAAAATTCAGATAAAAAGCTAAAATGGCAGAAATATGATCTTGAACGAATGCTGAGGACAAGGTTTTCCATCGGACTTTTCTCGTCAAAAAGAAGTAATTTACATTTTTGTCCTAATTCTCACCTGTATAAAGGTGCTGGGTATGACTGTGCTTCACATAACAATGTCACTACACCTCCTTGTCTTTTTTCAGCAACATCTGTTTTTGCTCTAGATGGTACCCTAGGTGGACTACTTCCCACTGGTTCTACAGTAATTAACGAGCAATTTTTCGATTTATTTCTTTTGCAATTTTTAAAATTTACGTGTACCTGAAGGTTTGGATAGGGTTTCTCTTCTAATATGTGGGCAAATTCGTTGTTTGAAAATAGGTTCTCACCTGTACAAAGGTGCAGGAAAAGCCTGTGCTTCGCAAAGCAAAGTCGCTACGCCACCTTGTTTTCTTAAAAGAACGTCAATTTTTGTTCTAGATGGCATCCGCGGTGGACTACTTCCAACTGGTTCTATAAATTGGAACTAATATTCTCACACGATTCAGAGATTTTTTTTTTAGATTAACGTGTACCTGAACTGTGGATTGGGTCTCCCTGAAGGTAATGTTTTTTTAATAAAAAGTTGTTTTCAAAAGTTGAAATGTCACTCACCTATACAAAGGTGCTGGATAAGACTGTGCCTCACACAACAAAGAAGCTACTTCACCTTGCTTCAAATTTTCTTTGAGAGCATCTATTTTTGATCTAGATGGCACTGGTGGACTACTTCCTACTGGCTCTATAATTATCACCAGTATTTCAAAATTAAAATTTAAAATTGTTTTATATTATACAAGTTCATCTGAAAATTCGGATAGGGTCACCCTGTCACTTGCCAAATTTGCTCAAAATGTCAATTGTCAAATATTTGTAGTAATTGTTCTCAGTACAATTTTCATGAATCCACTTTCTAAATATTTGCTCACCTGTACAAAGGTGATGGATAAGACTGTGCTTCGCACAGTAAAGTTGCTATACCTCCTTCTTTTTTGATCTCTTTTAAAACATCAATTTTCAGTCTAGACGGCATCCGCGGAGGAGTACTTCCCACTGGTTCTACAGTGTCAGTTAATATGTATATAATTTCTTAATTTTTTCTGTTAAAATAAAAAACTTCGCAATAGGAGCATGTACCTGCTACTGGTAGGGTCTCCCTGAACATCGTACCATAAAAAAAACTCTTGACAAAAATTCAGAAGTGGAAATCCGGAAATTTGCGAGAATTCTCACCTGAACAAAGGTGCAGGATAAGACTGTGCTTCGCACATTAAAGTTGCTATACCACCTTCTTTTTTGACCTCTTTAAGAGCATCGTACTTGGTTTTTGATGGCATCCTAGGAGGAGTACTTCCTACCGGTTCTAAATAATAAATATCTCATTTTGTATGCCTGCGTTTAATTTATTAAATTTTAGTAACCTGACTTGGATAGGGTCTCCCTGAGGACTTTTCGAGATGAAAAAGTATTTCTCATCTTACCTGTAGAAAGGAGCTGGATAAGCTTGTGCTTCGCACAACAACCTAGTTGTTTCTCCGCGTTTGTTTACAGAAACTACACCGTTTGATCTAGGTGGAACACGAGGAGGACTACTTCCCACTGGTTCTACAATTTATAATATTCAATGTTAAAAAACCTATTTTACTTTACAATACCTGAAAATTGGGATGGGATTTGCCTGAGCCTGACACAGCAGTGCCAATGCAACATTTTGCGAAACTACAATAACGCTATATTTGGCAGTGACTGATACTTTTGGAGCAGCGCCATTCACTGGTTCTAGAGTTTCAAACGAAATACAAAAACTAGAGTTTTAAGAACTTAAAATCAATAATACTTTAGGATTACCTGAATGATGGAACAAGACATTTTGAAATTTATAAAAAACTTCCTAACAAAAATCTACCTGAACAAAGGCACCGGATGTGCCTGGGCTTGACAGTGCATTGCAAAAAGGCTTTTGTTTGAAGCCACCTTTTTTCATCTCCAGCTATGGAAGGGGCTTTACTACCGACCGGTTCTTCAAAAATCGGATTAAAGGAAAGTTATTCATATTAAAAATTAGTAAATGAAAACGAAAAAAAGGTATGGTGAAACAAATGTTAGACCAACACTTGTTTTAGAAAACGAGTTAATCACCGAAGTTGGTTACTTAGACGATGAGAAATAAAATGTGTTACCTGAATATTGGAATAGGATGACCTTGACCTTGACAAACCATTACTACGTCAATACCAGACCGCCTTTCAATCATATTGCCCTTTTCTCCGATAATAGACGGCGCTCTATGTCCAATCGGCTCTGTCGTGATAATAAATAACAAAAAATAAATCATTTTGTTTATAAAAAAAATAGGTTTTTACCTAAATAACGGTACAGGATGACCCTGTGCCGCACACATTATCGTTATATCATTGTTCGCCTCTTTCTCCAACCATCCGCCCTTTAATTCACCAGTTACCTTAGGTGATTTCATTCCTACAGGTTCTACTCGAAAAATAAAAATCATTCTTGGATTACTTTAGTTTGTGGGACCTTTTTGAATGATGAAACTGAGAACCCCTGCGAGACAATTATATCTATCCTTATTCATACAAAATTGTTTACCTAAACAGAGGAACTGGAAAACCCTGAGCAGAACATAATAGGGAAATATCAAGGTGAGCTTTTTTTTCCAGCCAAGCACCTTTCAGTTCGTTTGCAAATTGTGGTGACTTACTTCCGATTGGTTCTAACGAAAAAAAAAAATGACAATTTATTTTTCTATTTTTTTTAAATTACCTGATTGATGGAACCGGAAACCCCTGAGCAGGACAAAACAAACTCAAGTTTTGTCCAAATGTTCTATAGTACCAGGCTTGCTTAATATCACTTGAGAATTTCGGAGCTTTACTTGAAACTGGTTCTGATTTACAACCAAGAAAAGTTCGATGTTATTTTAAAAACTAAGATTTAATATTTGTGGTTTCTTTTTTTTTAATGTACCTGATTGATGGAACCGGAAACCCCTGAGCAGGACAAAACAAACTCAAATTTTGTCCAGACGATCTATAGTACCAAGCTTGTTTACTGTCACTCGAAAATTTCGGAGCTTTACTTGAAACTGGTTCTATTTTTCATCCAAATAAAATTGTATAAATTAAAACTAAGTATTTTTTTAAAAATTTTGTGGTACCTGGTCACTGGAATAGGATACGCCTGAGCGTTACAAACGACAGCGATACTCGTGTTAACCTTGCGAACTAGTAAGGAAAGTTTAGCGTCTTCTGTGAATGTAGGTGACTTACTTCCCACCGGTTCTATACAATACAGAAGAAAATCTTGTACTCATAGAAAAATATCTCGTAAAAGAAATACCTAGTAATCGGGACAGGGCTTCCCTGAGCAGCGCAAAACATTGTTATCATTTGACCTTCACCCCGACGAATCGTTCTACTCAAATCGTCCGACAAAAGTTTCGGGGACCTTGAACCTATGGGCTCTGAAATGGTCCAGTAGATTTAAAATTCTTTTTCTTTATAAATCTTACCTAGACAGTGGTACAGGGTAACCCTGAACTGGACACATTAAGCTTGTCGTTTTATTAACACCTCCGTCTACCCATTCAACTTTTCTGTTCGTAGGTAATTTGGGCTTTGTGTTTGAAGTGGGCTCTAAAAAGACAAGGTAACTTTTTTGTATGGAATACTTTTTTCTAGATTACCTGACTAATGGTACGGGAAACCCCTGTACAGGACACAGTAATGTTGCAGTGTGTGTTGCAATTGCAAATGGATTGGTTGACTTTACGTCCAGAGCAGTTAGTTTGGGTTTTGAACTGGACATTGGTTCTAAATCATTTTGGATTATGTAAATTTATAATTTTTGTTTGTTTTTTAGTGAATTTTAATCATGTAGGGACAGAATACTCCTGGTTAACTTTTATGTTCTTCTAAATGAAAATTTAATTGTAGACCTACCAAAAATTATATCTACGCCTACCTAAAAAAGGGTACCGGAAATCCCTGGGCAGGACAATGCAAAGTAATATTGGTTGTAAGTAAAGCAGTAAATCTCAGCAAATCGCTGCCCCCTGATAGTCCCCCCAACTGAGGTCGTGTACTTGAAGCTGGTTCTGTTCAAAATTGTACAGTAACTAAATGTACTTTCAATTAATTGGTTTACCTGTAAGATGGAACAGGAAACCCCTGAGCAGGACACAATAAAGTCATTGACTGATTGAGTGACGTATGGAAAGCTTGTGAATCAGCCATGTTTGGGAATTTTGGACGAGCACTTCCCAGAGGTTCTAAGATAAAGATTAGTTTACGCTGAATTAGTATACAGAAAGTATACTTGAGCTAGAACTGCTTAAGTATTTATGACCTGAAGCTGGAATCGGTTTCACTAATAATAAAAAAATGTAAATATTTTACCTGCAGAGAAATGATCCTAAAACTTTTCAGTAATTTATTATTGAAACTTACTTGAACATGGGAACTGGAAAGGCTTGTGCAGGACAGGATAAAACAACCGAACCAGCTGTATTTGTTCGAAAGCTTCGAGAGTCGTCTATTGTCGGAAATTTGGGCCTCACAGCACCAACCGGTTCTACATAGCAATTTAATTTCAATGAGTAAAATAATTTTTTTGTCGAAACAAGGAACCCCCATGGTTTAAATGCACTCAATTTAAATGAATTTTTGAAGTTCATAATAAAATATTACAATATCCTCTAGGTCTTCATTTTTTACAGTTAAATTATCATACAAAGTTTCTTAAAAAAGTTTCTTAACAAATTGAAATGGTGCACATGCAGTCAACAAAATTCCGAAACATCTCTGCAAGTGAGCTATAACTGTTTCTACGGAAAAAGCAAGCGCTTGTGTACGATGTGTCAATTTCTTTATTCAGAGTAATTATTATAATTGTTTACCTACAAAATGAGATTCAGAGCCGGTAACCAGAAAGGGATAACCATATCAAAAATAAAAAAAACAAATTTTGTTTCAATGAACTTACTTGAACAGAGGCACTGGAAATGCCTGTGCAGGACAAGTTAAAGTAACTGAGCCAGCAGTGCTCGTGCCAAACCCTCTGGAATTGTCGACAGTGGGGAATTTTGGTCTCACACTTCCAACAGGTTCTGTTAGACAATAATCAACGGTTATCCAAAAAAAAGAAAGAAAGTAACTCTGTAAATCCAATCTGCAGACCCTTTTTTTGTTATTCTTTTCTGGTTAAGCGACAGACACCAATAAAAAAATATTCTTCCTAAGACTTGCCTGTTCGAAAAAAAGCTAATGATTGGTAGACTTTCTTTCTTAAACACCAATCAAAATGTCATACCTAATAGTTGGGACTGGAAATCCCTGTGCTGGACATGGAAGAGTCAAACTGCGATTTAAATTCGCTGACAGTCCATTAATGTTGTCC